>KK502601.1:114156-146899 GCA_000688735.1 Glossina austeni
TTAGTTAAGTCCCGCAAAGGTCTTCTAAACTGGAATCTTATGCTAAACTATTTTCTTTTTTTCATTGAGTTTATAGCAGAAAGCATTATTTATATAAAAAAAAAACACAATATACACTGACATAACATATAAATCGATAAAAAGGACTTCGTACCGAAGACAAAATCATTAATAGAAAATGCTTTACTTAATATTCCATGAAAGTAATTTATGTTCGCATGTAATAATAGCGCGTATGAGATATATTTTCATATTAAAGTTTCATTAACGCCGGCATTCTATCTCATGAGAAAATAATGTCACCGTCGCATAGAATCGATTTGCATACACTTGATGTGATCATCGATTTTGAATCAATACTTTTTATGGGAAATGTTGGCATTTTACGTAAATAAGATTTTTTTTGTATTTTTTTTTAATGATTATGTTTAATAACGAAAAGTCATTAATCTTAATTTACCATAAAATTGTTAATTAATTTTGCATAGAAAGAACTGAAACAAATAAATATTTAAAAGACATAAATTATTTTGATTTCTTAGAAATATTTTTACAAAAGTACCCTTATATTATTTACATACATATATATATATATATATATTATTTACATACATATATATATATTATATATATATATATATATATATATAGTAATAGTTAAGCAATGACGGCGACAGTTGACCATGACATTAATAATAGTAACAGCATTAAGCATGATGATGACAACAATCAAATGGGTTTTTTTTTTTTTTTTTTTTTTTTTTGTGTTCCATACTTCATGTAATAAGAGAACTAACTCGCTAACAATAGAATTGATTCAATAATTTCAGAGAAAAAAAATATAATATTAAACCGAATGATTTTCATAAGCAAAAATTGTTTTGTTAAACGTCAACGTTATGGATAGTGGTTAGATATGCAATAATGCAGTTAACATTTCTTCTAAACGTTTACACCCTAGTTTTCTATGAACTGTGAAATTAGTAAAATATGTAAATTATTAATTAATAAATAAAAACCACTTGTCACTATCTCAAAACACATGCACACATTCTATTCTATTTGTTGCCTTGTGTTGCATTATGAAAGCAAATAAAAAATTTTCCATACTTAGCGTACAATTATCTCGTAAGTACAAATTAAATCTCATTTTGGGTTCTGCCTTTTTACACTTTGGAGGGGTGGAAAAGCATGTAATTAATGTTATCACATATCGCTCGTTGCATTGAAAGCTACAAAAATCCTTTAGCGGTCTGAAGCTGGGCGTAATTGCTACACATTCTACACTTCTTTTGCTGAGGGTGTATTAAATTCGTGCGGGCGTATGCGGCATTCATGCGGAATTCGACCTAGACTCGCTATTTTACTGATATAATCCCAAGTGTCCGTCCGTCCTTCTATGTATGTCCATCAATCAAAGTGTTACAAATTTTTGAGAGAGTGTGATCATACGTCCTTGGGAAACTGGACACATATTTTGACTTTAAACTGAACACTAACGAACAGGACTTGGATCCTTTTCATGTTTTGAAAAACCCATAACCATCAAAGAAAATTTGCATTTTGAATATATATGTAGAGAAAAATATTATAGTAAAAATAGTGAAAAGTAGTATTTTGGCAAATGAATGAAGAAATTTTGAATGGATTGGGATTATTGTCCCCTATACTCTGTATACAATAAAAAATTTAAAAAATTGTTTTGAAAAATTTCTTATGAGAAAAAAAGGGTTGAATTTCGGAAATTTCTCAAGAGAAGTCGCTGAGCATTAGTGTCCCGGCTTATTAAATAGAAATGATAGATGAATCTCTATCGGATGGGACTATTTTAATATAAATATTCTTATGCAAACTTTCACTTATTCGTCAAGAAGGACTACTTCTTAGTTGCCATAAAATCTTTTTGATCCATGATTGTACTGTAGCAAGCTTGGACTGTTTTTCGAACCGCCTGACGTCGTTTTCGGTATTACATAACGGAAATTGATAAAGAACCATATTAAGTGAAGTAGCGGAGGCTACTTAATAAGCGGATTTGACCAACAATATAGTCTTAACTTGTTTTAATTACAAAGAGAAGAGAGAGATTTACTGCAGCTTAAGGGTTTTTGCTTAAATGCCAAGAAAATTATATTATAATGAATATCAATAAGAACATTATAGTAGTGTAAAACAATATAGTTGATCGTTAGAGACCCTAGACCACTTCGCCTAGTGCAGGCGATTTTCATGCTAATACATCAAAACTTATACATTACTTTTATGTAAAAGCATACTATTCATGAGAGGGGGTTTATCGAAGGACGCCCAAAACATTAATGGACGTGATCGACATTTAGCAAAATTAATTTACTTGTCAAATATTTTACTATTTTTCACTTATTTTCACCCTAGAAAATTACAAGCTCGTCTTTCTTGCCTAATAAGAAGTCTCTTTTCATGAGAACCCCTATATATGTTGGGATCTAAATAGCAGAGGTATGTGTTCCGAATTTCCCATAGTCCATTTTTTTTTGTTAAATTGTTACTATGGACTAGTTTTTATTATAAAATATTAAAGCCCTTTACTAAAAGCCTTAATATTCATAAGAAATTTTATATGGAAAAGGGTCCAAGAAATAGATCCATGTGGCTCAAATTTCATTCACTTAATATCTATGACAAATTGCTATTGCAAAGCAATTGTCAGCATTAAATATTGAAAATTTAACCTTTATATCAGATAAGGAATCAGTTTCCGTACGAAAGGTTATATGGAAGGGGGCTCAAAAAATTTTCCCCGCCGAACCTAACTTTTCACACCAATTTGGAATGCCGAAATACTATGACTCAGACAGTTTTGTCGAAAAATATTGAAAACGAAAACTTTTTTCCATCTAACGACTTTTCCATATAAGGCGTTATGTGGGGAATGGGTGAAAAAATTGTCCGACTCTAATCATTTTCAATGACGTGGCGTCAGTGTCTCCACCATTGCGACCTTCAGGTTGAACATATAAACACACGGACGCAGACATGAGACGGACAGATGGACAGACATGCTTAGATCGATCAGGAAAATGATTGTGAATGGAAGTAGATCTACCTTAAGTCCTTCTAAGTGTTACGTACAAGCCCAATACACATTGTATCACAAGTTGTGTTAGGCCTAACCATGTTATATAACACATCAAACATCAAGTTCGTAGGATACCGTATAGATGTCGATATAGTCGGCAATTCGATTGGAAGTGTGGATCATTTAATTGCGGAATCACTGAATGGATGCCTCAATCTTATAACATATCGTATTTATATTATAATTATATTGCTTATATAATATGCATAACAATTCAAAATTCGGCTTAATAGTCTACAGCGATGTTAGTCAGCTTTTGGTGCCAAATTTAATTACTCGATAAACTCGATACTAATGAGAATCATTAATTACGGGCTTAAGATGATCAATAAATAACTTGAATGTAATTGAAAACCAGATGATATTTATTTATATACATTTACTTAAATTTATCGATATCAGTTAGTGGGATCAAATTTGAAATGATGAGTATTCAAGGTTCGTTTCGTTTAGATTTCTTATTATCATCGTCAATAAAAACATTTATTCTCTAAATTTGTATTTAAGAGGCAAAAAAAAAAAAAAAATTACTAAGAAAACGAAAACGCCCGCATAAAATGATTTAAATCGCGATTACATTTCATTATTCATTATATGGTCTTCTTTTTTTCGATGAATAGAGTCAATTGTCACTTGTGTGCTTTTTTGTGTGTGTTTTATTTGTAATCAAAACTCATGAAATTAATTTATTATTATCCGTGATTTTGATTAATTTCTTTTGCATCTGTGTGTTTAGATTTAGATAATGAAAAACAAAATCACGGAAATTGTTTACAATATTCATGAGTTTAATGTGAAAGCCAGGCAATCATATAAGACGGAGTTGTAGAAAATATCGCTTCTATTCATATAGTGAAGAATACGTTCTTAATATTTATACCCATTACCGAAGAATGAGGAGTACATACATTTTGTCAAAGCGTTTGCAACGCCCTCAAGAAAGCATTAGAAACACCACAAAGTAAATACATTCTTGGTCAGCATCAAATTCTGAATCGATTTAAGCATGTCCGTCCGTCTGTCCGCCTGTGTACTGCCTGCTCTCAAAAATCTCCTGGCTGCAAAAATGAAACTATTGTCTTCAAATTTGCTAGGAACATTGAACTTTCTTGCACGCAGGCTGATATTGCAAATGGGCCCAATCGGTGGAAGGACACGCCCACCGCAACACGTAAACTAAGAACACTTCTTGTCAAAGCGTGTGCAACGTTCAGAAGGAAGCACCAAGAATACCACAAAGTATATATATTGTTGACAAGCATGTCCATCTGTCCGTCTGTGTAATGTCGGCTGTGAATGATCTCCTGGCCGCAAAAGTGAAGCTATTGACCTAAAATTTGCTAGAAACATTGGAATTTATTGCACGCAGGTTGACATTGCAAATGGGCCAAATCGGTGGAGGGATAGGTCCACAGCAACACGTAGATTGAGAATACCTCTGTTTTTCAAAAGAAATAAAATATTTGGGTTTTTGCTCACCACTTATAAATTGCAGCACATAAATGTTCGAAAATTTGAACGCATATTCTATGAGCGGTATTGTAGTATTTGTAATAAAATAGGAAAAGTTGTAGTCTGCCAACATTTAATTTTTTTTTTCAATACCTCTATAGGACGCAGAAACAAGCTTCAAACATCCCATAAAGTAAATAAATTCTTGGCCAGTTTCAAATTGGAACGCACCTAAACATATCCCTCTGTTCGTCTGTCCATCTGTCTATCTGCGTAACTGTCTGGTATTTGTGATAAACATTCTCCCGTTAGCGAAAATGAAGAACTTTCCAACGCCCACACTGCTATGCAAGAAAAACTTTCATTTTGAAAATAGAAAAAATCAGCCACGCCCACTCCATATTATAAAGCATGAAAATTTATTTCCTTTATATTTTTCTTATCTTTTTTAGGATAACGATGATGGGCATACAAGCGTCGATCATGATCGAACATAATTTTCTTACCTGCTTTTTTTTTTTGTTTTTTTTTCTTAAAGCAATTTCCAGCCCATGTTACTTTTAAAATTTGTAGAATTTTCGTGTCGAACTCATGAAAATGTTTTATTTATTGTTTCCCTTTAAAGTGGCTTAGAAAAAATGAAAAAATTTAATTAAATTCGTTTCTCTTTGACATGAAGAATAACAAGCAAAAAAAAAACAAAAAAAAAAAAAATACAACACAATATATTTTGTAATTAAATTAGTGCGAAAAAAGAAAGAAAAAAAAAAAAAAAAAAAAAAAAAAAAAAAAAAAAAAAACAACAAACGAAACGAGCACGAATAAACATATGCAAGGAAAATTGAACATAACAAAGCTTCAAATTTAAATTACTCAACCGCAACAAAGAACAAAGAATGCAAATAGAAATTTTTCATTTATTTTAGTTTCAAACAACACGACAACTATCGTACATACATCATAGGGTATCTAAAGCTTTTTGAAAACTGTTACAAATTAGAATAGGAAGAGGGAATAATGCTTCTATAAAAAGAAACAAAGGAAAGAGGACTTTGTTATTTTATGGCCATTAACGATAGGAAAGAAGTTCATTAAGTTGTTTCGTCTCGTTTCATTTCGAGAAAACTTAATAAATTCCTACTCAGAGTTGATTGCAATTTCATTTTTATTAAGAAAGAAAGACAAATGTGTTTATAATGAAAGTTAAAATTGTACCCACCATCAGCTTTCATCAGCAGCTTTACATGAAATAAGTAGAAAACGTGAGAAATTATCATTCACTTAGTCACTTGATTTAATCTGTGAACATATGGGGCTCACAGAAATACTTAAAAAATTGTCAAGTATTTTCTTAATTCTTGACGTGTCACTTGATCAGACAGAGAGCAACGTTTCGATCAGTTTTAAGGAAGATCCATGATCATGATGGCATCAAATTTTAAAACAATGTCTAGCTTAAGCTGTCACTTATCTTCGCCTTAGGATGATACTCATTATCTTAAACTATATAGCAATTATGGACTTGCCAGCTCCTTTCGCATCTTACAGTAAGTTTAACATTCGTAGTTGCCACAGATTGCACGACACGATATCTATCAGAATGAAACCATACAGGAAAGCTGCTGGTCAGCCATATCAACGGTAGGTGTGTCAGCTCGAAAGCTTATTTATCTTCATCGTATACTCAGGCGAAAATTGAAGAAAACATTTCCTGTGTTTCCACTTTTTTTTAGTGTGCTCATATATGTAGGCCTACGCTAACCGTAGCTATTTTAGTAAGTTTTTCTTTGTAAATATTTTTATCACATTTTAAATAAGTATCTGCTACAGATGAGGTTTATCTAAATATAATATGTTGTGATATGAATATAGTAAGTAAAAGTGATGCATTTTTGTAAGTGAGTCGCATCCATTTGTGTTCCTGATCAGACGGTAAGAATGTACTTTGCAAAGTCTTCTGAGTCGCCCTTTTATGGCCTTAAGCTTGCTAACCATCCTTTATGCACAAATAATAGGGAATAATCAGGAAAAGCCAATGGACGGGGAATAACCTCTACGAGTGGGGTTAAATCAATTCAGAGTTTTAGGCCGATCAAGAATATGTTCGTCATACAGTTTATCTTTTTTCTACGTCACTGTGTGGTTTTGAATAACCAAGGAAATGGACAGAGGGACTGACAAAAGCTTATAGAAATACGATTGAATCAATTTTTAATCTTAGACTGATCAAAAATATCGTCATGGTGGAGTTTGTCTTTTGTCGATGCCTCTGAAGTTTTGAAAAATATGGCAAACAACAAAATAAGCAGATGGACGGGCATTCACCTATAGGAATACTGTTAAATCAATTCAGACTCTTAGGCTGATCAAAAATATAATCGTAGCGGAGTTTATCTTTTGTTGACGCTTGTGTGGTTTTGAATAATATAATAAACAAAGAAATGGACAGATGGATGCACAATAACCTATACGAATATGGTTAAATCAATTCAAAATTTAGCATATAGTCGTCCACACGCCTACGAGTTTATGAATAGCAAGCAATAAGCAAGGAAGTGGACGGACGGATGGATTTGCTGTGCGTATGGTGGTATCAGCAAGGTGTGGTATTTTAATAGCAGTATTTAGTAGTATTTAGTAGTATTACGAGCTGCTAAAACCGTATGAATCTGTTACTGCAGATGCCTATCTCCCTCAATAGAACAAATTGAACGATGTATTGTTGCAAAAAAGACCAGCAGTGGCGCTTAAAGCGCATGAAGTTATCCTTTTCCGCGATAACGCTCGGTTACAGTTTGCAAGAGTTGCCAAGAACACACTATTGGAGCTCGAATTGGAAGTTCTGCCGCATACACACTACCCACCGTATAAACCCCCTTTTTATCAGCACTTGTTCAAATATATGCAGCGTGCTGAAGAAGTGCTAAAATGGCTCGACGATTGGTTGGATCGACCAGTTGCCAAGCCAGTATCGTTCTTTCGAGACAGTATCGCCATGTTGCCAGAAAGATGGGAAAAAGTTGTAGAAAATGTTCTTCAATGTATACTGAACCACTTTTTCGCAATAAATACCTTTCTCAAGACAAGAAAAAACTGATCAAGATTAACGCAAGCACCTAATACACTGCTGGGAAGATGATGATGATATCTCACTCATTTTACGGAACTGTTATTTTTTCAAACAGAGAAACTTACTCGCATTTGAAAGAAAGAGAAAGCGAAGGCGTATGTCACCGAGAATTACTTAACTGTGAAGATTTTAATCTTAAAAAGGTTTTTGTTTTTTTTTCGCTAACTAATCATCAAAATTTAATTTTACGATCAAATCGACCTCATATGGCATTTGATTTGAGTAGAAAAATCGTCACAAACGTAAACTTATTTAATGGCGATTGCTCGAGTGATCATTCCATTCAACTTCCCACTCACCAATTAGTTATTTGCATAGACTTTGAAAAACTGGACACGGCTGGTAAATAAGCTTGAAATGCTCATGCAATGCAAATTAAGTTAAAAAAATTGTGAATAATCGGAATTAATTCGATTTTATATGCAAATGCCATTAAAATCAATCATTTTGATAACGAATCGCTGCGTCGAGTGGTTCAAAAATGAGTTATCTGCAAAATAATTAGCCGAAAAAGATCGGATACGAAAAGCGAAGCCATTACTAGACCGATGTAAATTAGTATTCATTTGGAGTTTGTTGAGGTTATGTCGTTTATCTTCACTTCGTTTAGTTGAAGTTGAAGTTAAGTTTTTATCTTAACGTGGACAGTTTAGATATCAGGTTGAGTCATAAGTAACTCCAGTTTTTTTTGTCAGACATATATTTGGTTTTCATTGAATAACAAAATTATGTTAATTTAATAGTTGATCGTAAGGTATTCAACCCTTTTGCTTACTTACTTCTTGTTGATTAGCGTGGATTTCGCTCTCATATCTTGCCTTTAAAAGGCGGTCGTCAAAGTCGGAACGATGTCCCCTCGTTTAAAGTCGTATCTCCAGAAGGGTATTTTATAAACCAATTTCTAACTGCCCGATCAGTTATCAGTCCGTCACCGTATACGTTGCATAGCTTTTCAGCTGTTGCTTTAACGCTATTGCTAAAGCATTACCTGTCAAATACGCACTTGTTGACTCTCCATTTCAAAGGTTAAGAAGAACAATTGAATGTAACATGCAACACATAAAACATTTGACAGAAAACTGAAGACTGAATCCTCAGCGTGAAAACAAAAACTGGTTTGTTTCGTTGAGTCATTGTGAATAAAAACGAACAATAGCTGCATCAGAAGTTACTTGTGCCTGGACCTAATATTTATTTACACATATATAAGAATATTAGAATTCATATAATGCAAGATACATGAGGAAAAAAGGGAGGAATCGCTTACATGAAAATATGCGATTAAGTTAAGTAATGAAAGGCTTTACTCGAGATCTCATTATCAACTGGAAAGTAAACTTCTGCCATAAATAATCAGTGCAGTTATCTAATATGTATATAAAAATATGTATATAAAAATGTTAATATATTCCCTATGATTGATTATCCCTTTGTGGTGGTCATATACACATTGTGACTGCGCGCTTTTTTAAGATGAGAAATTCCGGATATTATATACACAAACAATGCATATAGGGGATGTAATACAATAACAAAATACAATACAATACATTTTAATATATTATTCTACCATAATATTCTAAAGCGGTAATTGTAGTAGCCTAGGGAAAAGGGTTCCTTTAAAGAATTTTTTAGCATAAAAGAAAACCTAACTATTTGACGAGACTATTAATCATATGTTTAAGTGCGAGAAAAAAAATTATTGTGGGAAAATATGAAAAAATGGAAACAACAAAGCGGAGCCATTCTCGCGAGGTATGTTCGCTCTGTCTGTTTTAGACCAAGTTGACTTAAACAAAAAAAAAAAAAAACAATTCAATACATTATGCAGGGGACAGGCGCTACCATAATGAATCTTATACCACTTCACAAATGAACGGAAGTATTCATTTAAAAACTTTTCAATATAAGGCCTTATATGGAAAATCGTCGAAAAATTAGTTCGATCCGAACGATTTTCAATAGCATTCGCATTTGGACCAAAACACGTCAGTGTACCAAATTTTACCAAAATATCTTAAGCATTTTCGACGTGCAAATAGGAAAATGAAATGGACAGACGGACAGATTTGCTTGGTATAATAACATATGCGTCTACTTCAAGTTCTTTTGGGTTTTGCGGTCATCCGCACAAGCTTAGTATACCCATGTATCACAATCGCTATGCGATATAATGAAAGTATTGAAGATTTTATGCCGTGACTGTCGCTCAGATGATAAAAAGGCATAAGAATTATGGCCGGCAAAAAACATTGTTTTGTATGGCCGTTCGTAATGTTAAAAAAGTGAAACAAAATCTTTCAAGGAGACAGATTCTATTTTTTTTCTTTTTTTTAATCACTTAGATGGTAATGTTGAAAAAGTGAAGCAAAATCTTTAATACCGAGCCTTTTCCTTTCAAGGAAAGAGATTCTTTTTTTCTTTTCTTTTTAATCACTTAGGGGTTGTCTCCTATGCATGAGGGCGATCACAAAGAAGTGTGAAAAGAGAGAGAGAGAGAGGAATAGCGATTGATTGCATCCTCGCCTGTGTGTGTTGAATCAGTAAGTGTTATGGCTTTTGTCCATTGAACAGCCACTGTAGCTACAACAAAAGCAATCTCTAGCGGACTTGAAGTTTGTATCCGCGAACATTGACACGATTCGTACCTATTCGGCTGCTTCTCTCTGTGATGTGGATGGATGGATGTGATGTGATGGAGAATATAGTACGGAGAGACTATAGCTGCGGGATGTATGCGTGTTTAAGTTAAGTTTTATACCTTTGAAGCTTGGTAAGTACTATGTGGTCACCGATCGAGCATTCACTGTAGCGGTAATTAGTAAAACCAAAAACTGACTCTTATTCACTTGGCTTAGGTTTCAGACGGACAGACGGACCGACAATACATGGATAAATGGTTAGAAATTGCCTCTGTTGCAAGTGAATGCATTTGGTTCTTGTATTGTTTGCATGAGCTTAACAAAATTTGTACATTTTATGAAGCATTTGATGCTCACGTTCCTAAGCTTTTACCATACGAAATATGAGAAATGTAATAAATCCCTTGAGTTGAATGTGCAAAGAATTTTAACTAAAATTGTTATACGGCACAAATTTATATATTTTTTTTTTTTTTTGCATTTATTTAAAACTTGAGTTCACATGCTTTATTTAATATTTTTTATTTTTTTTATTTTTTTTTTTTACAAGAAAAATCGATTATCAAGCGGATGCGCACCCAAATTGATCCCATTATGTATTCTATTTATATGACAGTTAAGAATATATATTTAAAAAAAAATATATATATATATAAAAAATATATACATGTATGTATAACCATTATCATAGGAATATGCACTAATAATACATCAATCAACTGAAAGTTATACATACATACATGCATACAAGAAAAGCGAAATAAAAAACAAAGAAAATGTAAAAAAAAAAAAAAAAAAAGAAAAATAGAATAGACCCTGAAGAGTCAACCGTTCTAAATAAGAATAAAATTGCTTTTGAATATTAAAGTGCAGAACGAATGAACGAATGAATGAGTGAATGAATGAATGAATGAACGAGTGAATAGACGTAATTTTAAATACCGGCAGGAAGAACTCTGAGGAAACAAATGTTAAATTTTATTGTATTTTGATTACAAAAGAAATCATTCACACAAAAATTTCTATTAGCAGCAGATTATGCAGGGAATAAAACAACAACAACAACAAAAGTAGTAATGGAATCTATTATAAACTTGTTTAGAGTTCTCTCCTTTGTTTTTTTTTTGCTATTTTTTTTTTTTTAAGGGTGTGGACAAGAGAATTTCCATAAATACTTCTATAGATATGAAAAGGATTTACACTCATTTGCATGTCAAAAAACAATAACAACAACAAAAACTATTGTCAATTAAAAGGGTAAAAAAAACAAAATATGCTAGAAAATGTTTTACGCGTCGATTAAAGTGAAAATAACAAAAAAAAAAAAAAATAAGAAGAAGACAAAAACGATTTCAAATATTTTTAGATATGTTTTCTGATACTTGTCTCTTTAGTGTCCTTGAAATTTATTTTCTAAAGAAAATTTCCATTTGAATTTTCTTTAGAAAAAGAATGCTATTCACTAGACATGCGGTATAAAGTTTATAGAGAATTTTCCATTTATATTATTATTGAGGTATAAAACGATTTTCCTAATTCAGAATTTCTTTCCAAGTATCTGTCTGATGCTTTATCTCTTTTTTTTTTAATAATTAAGGCAAAAGAACAAAACAACAAAATTTGTGTTTGGCTTAATAAATCTTTTCACATCTTTATCTTTATCCGCATGAACGGGTACAAAGGTGCGCTTATATATCTATATATATATATATATATGTGTATGTACTTTGGTCACACAATCTCCACTTTGGCTTTATAAAAAACTTACCTGTCTTGTTTTGAATTTCAAGGTACAATTATCATTAGTTAGTTAAATCCAGATACATTTAAAGCTAATCGATCCCTTCTTTGTTGTTCGTACGTTTATACTCGCTTATAACAATAACCGTTGATAGGCTAATATCATATATATATATATATATATATATATATATATGCTATATATATATATAGCATATATTTATTTAGGTAGGTGTGTAAGCGCTCCGTTGTGCAAAGATGGGATTTATACGAAACTCATGTTTCATAGAAATATCTGTTTGTTTATATGAATCCATATGGATAATGTTCTTTTTACACCCTACACCACTTGTAGTACAATTTATAGTAAGTTTGTGCGAAGGTATATAATACGCAGAAGGGCCGATCCCGATTCAAAAAAAATAATATAACTGTCTGTCCATCTGTCTGTCTGTTTGTCCATGCTACAGGTCGCAATTTTTGAATTATTGTGATGAAATTTGGTTATATAACACTCAGAAGGGCCGATCCCAATTCAAAAAAAATAATATAACTGTCCGTCCATCTGTCTGTCTGTTTGTCCATGCCACAGGTTGCAATTTTTGAGATATTTTAATGAAATTCGGTTCACTGGCGTCCTTTGGCCCAAAGATAAACGCCATTGAATATGAATTGGATCGGTCCACTTTTTCGCCCACTCCCTATACAACGACGTTATATGAAAAAGAAAATTGCAATTTTGAAAATTTGTCGACAAAACTCGCATTTGGACATTCGAAAATGGTATGAAAAATCTGGTTCGACTGGGGCAGTATTTTTAATCCTCCCTCGTTCCTACGTAAACTGAATCTTTTTATAGCGAAAAGGTACAATTTTTAATATCTTATGATGAACATCAGCTCGTAATAGTTAATTGACATAGAAATCAACTGTAACCAATTTTGGCTACATAGGTGATAAGTGCGAGCTTTCACGAAAATAATGCGAACCTTTTGGCGGGCTATTGCCAAAACTAATAAATAACGAGTATTAGGCGAAGCGACATAGGCTATCTAAATGTCGGCCTTGCCCGACTCTCAACATTCTTACTAGTTTCTCTCTTAACAAATACAATAAATTTTTCATTAGTTTCATAAAATCGATACAGATTACTGTGAATTCCTATTTATATTATATGGCTTTATGTCGATGAAGCAAAGCAGGAAAAATGTGTTCTTTTTTTTTTTTTTTGTTTTTGTTCTAGTTTTGCAAAATTTAAATTTTTCCATTACCAATATGAAATGCATTACATAAAATAAGGACAATATTATTTAGCCTAACCTGCCCGGCCAGTTGGGATGATTTAAGCCCTGATTTATGAAATTTCGAAAATAAAAGTTTTCTTTTAATACAATAAAGCGAAAGCATAACAAGGTTACACATATTAGCAAGCAAAGCATTAGTTACAGGTTACAGGTTAGAGGTTACAGATTCCCCGAGCCTCGGTGGAGAGGTGAATTGAATCTCACTTCTCACTGTTATTTACAACACTGTTCAGCTGATCACTGACGGCCGGGATAGATAGAGCGTTACGTTGCACAATACGTTTATCAAACGTTTATCACCATATCTTCTCATCCTGAAGTTCCAAAGACATGCGTGTAATTTATTAGCAGTTATGCGCGAAGTTGAAGCAGGCGGGCTTAGCATTTTGAGGAGCACATTCCTGAATAGAGCCAGACGATGAGAGTGCCGGATGTAGAATTCTGTACTGAAGGTGATCGATCCATTGAAGTAATTTTGATGTTATGCAAAAGTGGTTCCCGGAATGCTTTAAGGCCTCTAATAGGTTAAGCAATGCCACTAAATGCGATAAAGAAAAGATTTCGACATAGTATACGTTGTACTATGAAATCATCGAACTTTCAAACCGTGAAAACTTCCCTCTCTGCTTAAAAGTTTACTGAGAAACGAATACATACGCCCTGCTTTTCTTTTCTCTGTTTATAGTCAGTTTGGTTGTTCTATAAAGAAGAGAAGAGATGAAAGTCGTCCAATCGACCGGTTATTTATTTTTATTCCCACCACTGAAGGATGGGGGGTATATTCATGTTGTCAAAACGTTTGCAACGCCATGAAGGAAGCACCAGAGACACCAAAAATTATATATATTCCTGATCACCATCAAGCATGTGCGTCCGTCTGTCTGCCTGTCTGTGTACTGCCTGCCCGCAACATTCACCTGGCCGCAAAAATGAAGCTATCGACTTCCAATATGGCAGAAATAGTGGAAGTTCTTGTCCGCAGGTTTTTGGTGAAATTGGTTCGAATCGGTCGGAAGTTATGTCGACAGTACCACGTGAACTGAGAACACCTCTGTTTTTCTAAAGAAATAAAAAATTGGTTTCTTGACCATTACTCATAAAGTATAGCAGATAAATGTACAAAAAATTGGACAATTTTCTGTCTGTCCATCTTTCTGTCTGCGTAATTTTGTAGTGCTTATGGTAAACTTTCTCCCGTTAACGAAAATGAAGATGTTGCCTACAATTTTTCAAACGAATTTGGTATTGACATAAATTTTTAAAAGGGCACGCCTTCAACGCCTACATGCCTGTAAGACAAAAAATTTTATTGTGAAAATAGAAGAAATCAACTGCGTTCGCTCCATATTATAGAGCAGGAAAATTTAGTTCTTTCACTTCTTACATCTTTTTCAGGATAACAGTGATGGGTGTTCGAGATACGATGCCGATCGAATTTAATTTTCTTACTTGTTTCAAATCTACTATTATATATTGGTAGGCATAAAAGATAGCGGCCATTTATTTACCTTTACTTAGTTTTGATTGAAATTCCTGATAAACGATAGCAATTAAGATTTCCATACAATAAAAATGTTTGAAATTTAATTAACGATTATTTTTAATTTAAAAAACTTTCCTCTTACAGCTAAGTGTATAGAAAAATTGTATGCGAATTGCATTCATGCATATAAAGAAAAAAAATTCTGAATAAATACGCTGATGAATATATATGAAGTTTAAATAATTGGCGATAAATTAATAATAATATAAATACGTTTAACGTTTGTTTATGACGGACAAACAAAGCGGGAATTGTTATAAAAATTAAATACAGTTCTGAAATATATGCACAAAAAATAAACAAGTAAGTACATTATAGTCGGCCAAAGCCGATCATTACATACCCTACACCACTTCAATCGTTTGACACCAAAAAGCATTCATCATGCAAAGCCATAAGTTTCGTGAAAGCCCGCATATTGGAAGGTTACGTTTTTCTTCTATATATGAGTTTGCGTTTCGTAATAGCGCCTATATATATGTGTAGGGGTCCAACAAAAAAAGGCCTGTGTGATTCACAATCCCTATCGTTAATTTTTTTGCTGAAATGCTGCCAAGAGTTAATTTTCATCATAAAATATTAGAAATTAAGGCTTTTTCCGAGATATCTTATATGGAGAGGGGCCAACAAATAGTCGCATGTGGTTCAAGTTAGGTCCGCTTAATTTTTATATTTAATTACTATTATGAACTAAGTTTTATAACAAATGCCTTTGGCATATAAGTATTTACGTTTCATGAGAACCCTGATATGCGGTGGAATTCAAAAAATAGACCTACGTGGTCCAAATTAGGTAAGGCTGATTTGCTTGTCCATTTACTAGTATGAGCCAATTTTTACCACGAAATATTGAAAGTTAGAAAGTTTTTCAGTTTTCATAGAATCGGTTATACATCGGTCCAAAGTTTTCGCGACAATTTAGAATGTCGAAGTACTATTACTTACCCACTTTTGTCAAGAAACCTTGAAAATTGGAACTTGTTTTCTTATAAGAAGAGGAAGTGGTCAAAAAAGTAAACTGATCGGAACCATTTTCGCGCCATTTTCATGGTGTTCGTCCTTGAGTCAGAACACCCCTCTGTACTAAATTTCATCGAAATATCTCAAAAATTGAGCACCTTGAGCACAAAAATACATAGATCGAGATCAGACGAACAGATGGATAGACAGACGGAAGGACGGTCAGAAAGACAGGCTTAAATCGACTCAGAATCATTTTCCAATCGATCGGTATAATAAAACGTCGGTTTATCTTAAGTCTTTCCGCGTGTTACATACATACGCAATAAATTAATATACCACATGTAATGTACCACAAGAGGTGTAAGGTATAACAAATGCCTATGTAATATGCAAAAAACAAACAAAAGCTTATTAAAACTTGCAAAAAGTCGAGAACGAATATTGAAAAGGCTTCGCTACGTTTCCACGCGGAACATTTTCCATGTTGGTAAACTACTCCACGGAGGAGAGGTGGTATTAATCAATAGAGGATCATTCATTAGTACTGCATAATTTCAAGCTTTAGCCTTATGGCTTATCGTGTACCGACATTCTTGATGGTGAGAGAAATTTGAATAGATGTCTAAAGATGCTTTATATCTCGGCTCTAGACGATTCATTCGCTAAGACCAAGCGTGCTCGAGACGTGCTTAGACAGCAACAATATCAAAAGTTTTAATCTTACCATCGTAAGTAAGAAAAAGAATCTTTTTCCCTGGAATATATTTTTAATAGATAGGCGTCCGCCAATGGACAAATGTGAAGATTATTGTGGGTGGGGCCGCAAATCGAAATCTAATTAATGGAACTATTCGATTGAAAAGCGCAGTGTGGCTTAATATATAAGAAGCGCGGCTGTTGAGTCATATCTAGTTTAAGTCGTACAAGTGCGCTGGACCATCGGGATATGGCCGAGATATAGCTTCCTTGCTGGAAAGCCGTTTCTTAATGAATTCTATTAGCTGAAGACCGTCAACTAACACAACGGCGCTCCTAAAAAGCAAAAACTTTAATTACGATTCGTTGCAGACATTGCTGTGGAAATTGATGCGGTTTAAAAGTTCGCTTTACCTGAAGTTGAGTAATTCTCGTTACTATTTGATCAGACCATTGACGTATTCACATTTATATGCACACATATCTTTCTTTATTCACGAACTATAAAATATATGCAAAATAATAATCATATTTTATTGTTAACATATATACATATATACATATATACATTTATCGACTTATACTATTCACGTTTTAACATAAACTAAACTAATCCGTAGATATAAAAGTTGTTCGATTTTACATTTGATTAAATACAATTCATAGACTGCATCGACAATTTTATGCAAATTTATGCTGTAATTAATTTGAAATTAAAATGAAAAACATTTGCTCACTTTTCTCCATTTAATTGGACAGGTTTCCATAATAAGCGTGCATGAAAGAGCAGAAAAGAAAAATGGGAAAAAATTAAAAAAAAATATATACAAAAATAAAATTCATTTAAATTCGGTTGTTGTCCAAAACTGAATAATTAATGTCGATAGATTAAATATTTAGCAAAAAAAGAAACGACGAAGGAAAAAAAATACAAAAAAAAAAAGACTGTTTTCCTGTGATTTAGATAATCGACAAGAAAGAGAAAAACACAAAAATTATTTTTCAAATTTTAATTCCGGAAATTGTTAGCGATTTATTTTGCTCGTTATTTGAAATATAAATGCAATTATTATGCTTTAACCTGCCTCAACGAGACTATATTCCATTCCTTAAATTTTCGCCAACACTTTAAAGCATGTACCCGCGACCCTGTAAAGCATGAGTGGTGAAGTTTATTTATTTAAACCGAGGTATCTATCTATCTAGCATTTGCTTAAGTCATGGTTACGATCCCGAAAATTGATTGACAATAATGAACTCAATTTCAAATATTTTTACACTCTACGTCCCTTGTGGTACAGAAATATATTAAGTTTGTGCACGAGTATGGTACACACAGAAGGTCTTGAGATAGCCCACGCTTTTATTGTATTGATCTAAGCTTGTCTGTCCATCTGTCCATTTAATTTCTCATATGTAGATATCTATATACCTTGCATTAGCCTAAGTCATGATTACGATCCCGAAAGTTTGATTGGCAATAATGAACTCAATTTCAAATATTTTTACACTCTACATCCCTTGTGGTACACAAATATATTAAGTTTGTGCAGAAGTATGGTGCACACAGAAGAACTTGAGATAAACCCTTCTTTTATTGAATCGATTTAAGCTTGTCTGTCCCTCTGTCCATCTTGTTTTTCATACTACTGCAATTTGTGAGACATTTGTTTAAGACTGTCTCACTTCTTCGGTCCCTTCCACTACAAGTCATCAAAAGTGGGAAAGTCAATTCAAGCCCGCCCGTCCGCTCGTCCATTTGTCCCTCTTATTTTCATTTATTCAACATCAACCCGCAATTTTTGAGATATCTTGATGAACATTCATGCACATTCACCCGCTTTGGCACAAAGATGACCTGTGTTCAAAATGGTTTGGACCAGATCACATTTTCAAACACGTCTCATATGACGTCTTATTTTGAAAAGACGTTATATGGAAAAAATATTGCAATTTTCAAAAGTTGTCTGAAATATTTGTGTGAAATGGGGGGTGATTTTTTTACCCTTCCCCCTTTCAAACGCTTGCCATATATACGGCTGTCATTTATTTTGAGAAGCTCTAACTGGACAACGGTGTAGGACTTATAATGGTTCGCCGCATCCCATCATAACTGCTTGGAATATAATTAAAACTATATTTTAAAGTAAAAGTCGATTTTTTGATTTTTTTTTTTAATTTAAAAATCTCTTAATAAATCTGTGGGTTCATGTTCAAAGTGAAGTTTATGTTAATGATCTGTCTTTGACTATAAAACATAAGACACCTACGTTACCATGGATGTCGATCTTCTTTCAATCAAACATTGCTTACGAGTGAAAAAGAGAAGAACAAGAAGAAGAAGAAAAAGACTATATTATAATATAAATGTTGTGCTGGAGAAATAAAATATCAATCATGAGCTCAGCTGCACAATTAATTTTTATTGTCGATGTGCAACTTGCAACAACGCCAGACAAACAAAAACCTTACAACTGCGAATAAAAAAAAAAAAAAAATTTGTTCTTCAATTTCCCGTACATTTTATCATGTAACCGACATTTAAATTAAAAAAAAAAAAAAAGAGAAAAAGTGTTTAAAGTGTTAATGAGGACAGGCAGTTAAAAGTTCTTCATCCACTTAAGCAAGCATTTTAATATAAATTAAACTTTAATAAAAAGCAAAAACACGAGAAAAAAGCCTGCATTCACTTTAGAGCGAAATGATGACTTGGTTACCAACAGCGTAAATTTATTCATTCTTAGATTTCGTTAAATGTTAAGAGGGTTTGGCGAAATTTTAAAGCGTGCTTTTTGCTTTTGCTTTTTTTAATAAAGTCATTGACGAAATTATATTTTTCAATTTTATCGACGACATACGTATATGAGAGAAATTTCAATTTTCTATCCCAATTACGAAAGCTTTTAAAATATCGAAAAAAGTATGAATTGAGAAAGAAATATAATATCTTAGGAAATGTCTCTCTCTCTCTCTCTCTCTCTCTCTCTCTCTCTGTCTGTCTATCTGTCTGTCTCTTTCTTGTCACGCTTTATTTGTTGACGTCGCAAACGGTATGATAAATTTAGTTGAAGTCGAACGATTGCTGTTATGAATAAAATTAATGCTTTTCTGTTAACATGTTTCTCGTAAAGGTCAAAACCAGTAATCATTAGATTACCTTTCCAGTTTATTTAGAACTTTTAATTTTTAACTGGGTTAATAACTTGCGAGTTTTTCTAGAACCAAAAAAAAAAAGAAACAACTAAAAAACACTATAATGCGTCGTGGCCCGCAAAAAAATACCCTACCTCACCTTACAATTATTCATATAACAACATCTCAAAATAAAACGTTATATGGCAAGTGGTCAACTAAGTGATCCGTTCGAAATCACTTTTAATAGTGTTTGTCCTTGGATCAAAAGAAGACAGTGGATCAGCTTTCATCGAAATATCGCAAATATGGCGGTTTTTCGGTTGAAGGTAAAGAAACAAGACGGATGGACGGAAGGACAAGCTTAAATGGATTCAGAAAAAGCCCCACAGCTTCTAGCACTACCACGGCCCTGGAGCTATTCATTAAGGACTTTTCAATATGTCCAAATGTTCGATCCAAACTATAGCCTTCGGCCTTGTGCCGCTACCCATCAGTGCATCAAATAACAAACCCAAATATCTCAAATAATGAGGCCTTTGAGGTAAAAACAAGAAAACAAAATGGACAGAGGGTTGGACAGCAAGATGGCCAGATGGAAACACGGACAGACGGACAGTTAAGATCTGTATAACAAAAGGTGAAACTATCTCAACTCCTTCTAAATATTACATACATCTATTCATACATATATTCTTGTACCATAAGTGGCATAAGGCATAAAATCGCCAAAAAAAAATAGAATCGCAAACCTCAAGAAAGCTTGAGTTATTAGACTTTGTTCGCATGAATGGCCCCAGTATTTAGTGTTATGAAAATCGAGCTGTTTTTAATATTAAAAATATTTACTTATTTATCAATGAAATGCAGTCTATGTACGAATCTTTAAAGTTAAAGTAGATTTGCAACTGTTGTGCAGATACCGAAAAATGGATAAAAAACATTTAAAGTGCAAAAGAATTTATGGGCAAATTTTTCATTGTAAACTATTCATAATAAACATTATATATATATATATATAATATATATGTATATGTTATTATAATATATAATATATATATGTTTACTCATGCATGCTTAAACGTTATATATAGACATAGAAGAGATGATCGACTGACAAGCAGAAAGCACAACTAAATACGAACTCATTATGGAGAGTTCGTAAATCAAGTAAATCAGATGCTTTCTCTTGGGCGCCAATGAGAGGTAAAGTGAGTCAGTCAGTCGCTGCGATAAAGCAAATAAATAAATTTATGCATCATAACGAGTCCAATGTGTTTTGATTTTATTCACAAAAAAACTCGAAATGAACTCAATTGAATTGAGCGTTTAATGGGCTCTGTGAAATAAAATTAAAAATTTTATTTAAATAATAAAATTTTTCTACTCGTAGAGGCGGCTTTTAATCGAAACACTATTTTTAGATCTGCCTTAGCCTAGTGAAGTGGGCGAAGATGGAGTTTTGCAACAAAAAGACATTACACTATAAATTTTTGATCATCATTAGTTAAGGAGCCCATCTGTCCGTCTGTCCATCTATTGCTTTCTCTTTCAAACTTATTCAAAAGCATAATTGGGGAATTGCTAAGTCTGCCAACTGCTCACAAACATTTCCACAGCAGACAAAAACTGAAAATCTTCATCATAGTCTTCGGTTTAATTTATCAAATTTTTACTCCAGATCAGAAATAAGGAAATAATCGATTGTTGCTAATAACGGGCGTGACCTTGATTCATTTAAGCTACTTTTTGAAAAGATCATATTATAAAAGGCGAGTAGGGAAAACAGCTTATCATTGATTCCCTTAGTTTAAAACCAATTAAGAAACCACTAAAGTAGACTGAAGCCTTTATACCCACCCACTTCTAAAACCATTGGAAAAATTGTGAATTATTTTATGATTTTTGGACCAATTAAATAGTTGGAAGCATTTTTGTACTCTTGTCCTCGATGGCCCTACCATTGCAAAAAGCTCCTTCTAAGGACTTGTTTACATTAACCTGTGATAACATGAGGTATACTCAGGAAGCCCAGCACACTCATGTTGGAGGACTGACTACGCCTTTCAGCTGTTAACATGAAAAGCTCGAAATGTCGGGTTTCATCCAATTCTTTATCTGTTATGGATTATGTGTGGCAGTGTTTTGCCATTGCTACGAGGATTGTAGGTGAACTAAGCCCATACAGTGAGGATTTATATGCAAGATTGCTTGGGTTTTTGCAGTCGTACGATATTTAGTAATAGATGAGGAGATGAAACGAGAAAGATAAAGAAAGGAATGGACGGACGGACGGAAGTGGCTAAACTGGCTAAAACCTTACATCGACGAAAATTATTCTACGACGAAATATTCTACAATATCCATAAATTGTATATCTGAGTGGAGATGTTCTTTCGAAAGAGAATACTTTCATCCTTCAACAGAGAGATTCAAGGCAGGCGTTTCTTACGTTTTGCGTTACCTCTCTTGCAATGCATCTTTCCTTTAGGAGTAAAATCAGGCAATACCTGAACCGGATGCCTAAAATACATAGAGATGGACGGACGCACAGATGTACATGAGTGCCTTAGTGCTGTTGATAAAGAATGCCTTCTTCTTTCTGATTATTAAAAATGGACATGTACCCTTAAGGACGAAGGGACCTATAGATTTCTCTAAACTGATGCCCGCCAGTTACTTTATTATAAAGAAAAACTAAATATCTCTAAAGATCCCTTACAAACAGTTACCATAAATTTAATATGTCTCGTATGATGGCTGTAAGTAAGAAAGTAACTAACTGTTCGAGACATAACAAGTTTCAAAGCAAAAATCGATTTTAAGGAAAGAAAAGAAAAATATATTTATGAAAATTGAATGGACTGCGAGACTTGCAAGTAAAACTTTTTTAGTAACAGCAAAGTAATTATTTTATATAGTTTAACCCATCAACGTAATATTAAAAAAACTTAAAGTAATTCATTGAAAGTTAGTTTCAAGGATAGTGAGTTAGTTAGTCAGCCAGTCAACATTATCTTATTCTCATATTCATTTCTTATAACGTCGGAACATTAAAAATATTAGTAGAAGAAAAAGTTTCACGGTGATGAACTTTGAACAACAATTACTTTAAACGGCTTATATAGCAGGGTCAATTAAAAGTTTACATATTTAAAAAAAAAAAAAAGAAAAAGAAATGGAAAAAAAAAATAATCCAAAAAGCATTTGTTTCAACATGACGAAAAAACAAAAACAAAAACAAAAAGAGAAAGAGAAAGAAAGAAAACGCTTTGAATTTGTAATTTAGCATTTTTCCGGCTGTTACCTTCGTAACCCTTCCATTGTTGGTCTTGTTGTTGCTGTTGTTGTTATTGTTATTTTTAATCTTTTTTGCATTTTGCTTATTGCACAAAAAATGTAAATTGTAACCCCGTTCGTCGACGCTTTGCGGATTTACTCTCCTTAACTGCTAACCATTATTTAAGGAGTTAAATGCATGCCTAAGTAGTTTTTGTTTTTCTTTTTTGTTTTTTTTCTTTTTTTTTTAAACATTGAATCTCTCTACATAACGTGGTAATAACATATTTAAATACATTGTAGGAAATTTTAATACAAAACGAACGAACGAATGTTAAGCGCAGTATCCTTATGTTGTAAATAGATATGAAAGCCGTGACTCATTCTTCTTCTATGATTTACAGTTGGGACTTAATCACGCCATAATACGTATATATGCGGTGAGGGAGATTCAACATTTAAACCAGAAATAAATGAATTCGTGTTTGATGTTAAAACAGTGACTTAAGCTTTGAGGATAGACTACAACATGTATCAGAGAGACGACACCAGAGACTCGACAACAGAGGAAGATCGAAATTCACACTTAATTCATAGTAAAATTTTTAGAATTTTCTTCTTCATTCGCTAAGAATTTTGGGAATAATCACAGAAACAGTTCGTTACAGAGAAAAACCAGATGCTTAAGAATCATGCATAGGTAAAACCATAGGGTATTCAACTCACTAGCGGATTGGGTTTCTTCCAACATATCGTAGCATTTAAGCATTTTTCGCGATGTAGTTCATCACTATCACCGAAGGATGTCAGTCATGTTCATTTTGTCTAAACGTTTGCAACTTTCAGAACGAACCTTCAGAGTCCTCGCAATGCATAGAAATTCTTAATAAACATCAAATGCTGAATCAGTCCGTCTGTCCGTCTGAGTAATGTCTTTTGTAAACATTCTCCTAAGTGAAAACATGCAGCTATCGACTGGCGGAAGCATTTGAAGTTCTTGCGGGTAGGCTGGTAATGAAAATAAGATAAAGCGGTCGAAAGACGCGCCCACAGCACCACGTTTGAGAAGGAATAAAAAATTGGTGTTCTATCATTATTCATAAACTATAGCAGAAAAATCTACGAAAATTTGGGCGTATATTTTAGGGCCGATGCTGTAGCTTCTGTATAAAAATTGGCCACGCCTACACAATGTTATGGTGCACGAAAATCGAATTTCTTTTCCAATGCCTTTATAAGGCGCAGAAGCAAGATTCAAAACCCTGATAAGATATATACCGTATTTTGTGGACAATAAGACGTACCGGACGATAAGACGCACTACAAATTTATAAGATGACTTAAGAAAAATACATTTTAATGTTACTTTCGGATCAACGCGCAGAAGCAAGCTTGAAAAAGCCCAGAAAGTATATAAACTCTTGGTTAGTTTCAATGCAACCAAACTTAAATGTCCGTCTGTTCATCTGTCAATCTGTCTGCCTGTGCAACTTTGTAGTGTTAGCGATAAACATTCTCCCGTTAGAATTTAGAAGGGCTTTCAACTTTTCCAAGGACACGTCTACAGCGCCCACACGCCTATGCGACGAAAATTTTTATTTTGAATTTAGCAAAAATCAGCTGCGCCCGCTTTATATTATAGAGCATGGGAATTGAGCTCTTTTACTTTTTCTTTTCTTTTTTAGGATAACGATGATGGATATAAATCGGTCGCCAGCGAGTATGATTTTCTTACTTGTTATCTTTTTTGCCAATAACGTTATAACGCGCAGTAGCAAGTTTTAAAAACCCCTTAAAGTTTGTAGATCCTTGGCCAGTTTCAAATTCTCAATTCGCGTGAACATGTCCGTCTGTCAATTTGTCTGTTTGCGCAACTGTGTAGAAAGTATTCTTCCGTTTGCAAAAATGAACATATCACCAAAGAATTTGAAATATAATTGGAAAATGACTGAAAATGGCCGAAGGACTCGCCTACACCGCCCCCAGGCCTATACACCAAAATCTCTGAAAACCTTTGCTTTTCGCTTTTGTCACATCCTACTTGCAAAATATATGAGTACAGACACTTTATTTTCAGAATAGAAAAAGTCAGCCACGCCCCCTTAATATTGTAGGATATGAATATTTATTTCTTTTTCCTGTTTTCTTGTTTTTTTTATTTTCACGATAAAGATGATGGGTATAAAAGATTCGCTCACAACCGAATATAATTTTCTTTCGCACTTTGCCTCAGTTAGGGTTTAGGCAAACACAGGTATCCAGTTTTCTTGCTAAACAACTAAATGACCTACGTTCACACTAATGACTTTAACGTAATAATATTTTTATGGCTAATCATAAATTCGTCATTTTAAGCACTTACCGGGTGATCGCACTACTTGAAAGAAAAAAACCAAATTCAACGGCAATCCATTTGACCGGCTATCTGTTAATCCAAGAAAGTTAATTTTCTTGTGGTGAATCTCTAGCTGGTCGTAATTTTTATTTTCAATGCATTTTTGAAATATTTTAGATTTTTAGATTTTTTAAACTAATAGTTCCTTAAGAGACTCTTCTTCTTCCGAGACATAGGAAGGGAAGATGAAGAAAAGAAGAGCAAAGGTTTTAATTATAGCCTGGGCAAGGTATACATTAAATTTATCCGAGAGATCATTTCGTTTCCATTAGCGTCAATAGTGAAATTGATGTGCCCGTCACTACAACATCGTGGATATTATATTGCTGTGAAAGTCATACGTGTATTCTTCACTTATTGCTCTCTTCTATATATTCTCAAAATTGAAGACCTGGACTCTTTCATCGTGTAAAATCTTTAGATGCCCTTGATTAAAGCAAACTACACTCTGTGGCCATTATTTTATAATTTTTAAATACAACAGCAGTTTTAAAACAGCACAGCTCTTAAATCATATTTAGTTTTATTTAGAATCGTAAATCATACCTCATACGTGTTTTCGCGTAATAAGCAACACTTTACGCTAAACTTGTAGTAGGTTTAAAAGCGTTGTAGCTATAGCCTCCTTTTCCCTTTCTTGGCATATACTAAAAAATAACTAAAAGCACTATGATGGAGTATGGCTCACCTTTAAATATCCTACACCAGACGCATCCTGCTGATGGATGCATATAATAATTGCTCAAAATGAAGCGTTACATAGAAAGTGGTTGAAAAACTAGGTCCGATCCTAACCATTTTCACTAACACCTCGATTGCGTCAAAAAATTTCAAAAATTATGATCTGTAGGTTTAACACAAATTTACATGCACAGACATCAGACGGATAGACGGACAGACAGGCTTAGATCGATTCAGAAAACGATTCTGAGTGAAAGGTGGCTCTATCTTAGGCCCTCCTGGGTGTTATATATGGTCGCAAAAATTTAATACACCGCGTACCACAAGTGATGTGAAGCATAAAAAATGATGACACTAACTAACAGCGTATCGTCCTCGGGCATAAGTATTTCATCAAAATTGCGACGTTCAGCGTAAGAAAACAAAGCAGGCAGACGGACTGACAAGCTCAGAAAATGATTCTGAATCAAACGGTATAGTAAAAGGTGAGTCTATTTGAAGTTTTTCAGGTTTTCAGGTTGTTGCATACTTCCGCACTAACTTAATACAGCCTTGCACCACAATTGTTGTGGAAGTAGTAAACGATATAAAACATTATTTAAAATAAAAACAAGTAAAAACATTATAGTTGAGCAAAGCCGACAATACCCTACACCACATTGTCTAACACAGTTCTTATTATTGTATCAAATTGCTATTATGGGTCAATTTTCATCACCACTTATTACCACCACTTAGACTTTTCTCTCTCTCTCTCTACAAAGGATGAATTTTCGAGAAACTCTTTATTAGGGTGGGATCCAAAAAATAGGTCGCAAATATGGTACAAGGAAATTTTTTATATTAAATTACTGCTATGATATAATTTTCATCATTAAGCATTGAAAATTATATCTTTTTGTCGTATGAACTTCAGTTTTCGTCATATAGGAGAGGAGGTTCAAAAACTGCCACAGCCGATGCAAAGCTTTCATATCAAATTAGAAACGTAAATTGCGATTTTCTTCAATACAATGACTTTTCAAAATAGGGCTTTATATGGGGAGTGGTCGAAACAATGAACCGAGAGTCCGTCCTTAGGTCAAAACACGTCACTGTACCCAATTTCATAAAAATATTTCAATAATTTGCCATCTGTAGCTTGAACACAAATTTAGATGGACAGACATCCGCCGGACAAGCTTAGATCAATTCAGATTGTAATGCTGAATCGTTCGATATAAGAAAAGGTGAATCTACCTTAAGCCCTTCTGCATGTTACATACGTGTGCACTAATTTAATAAAGCATCATAAATGGTGTAGAGTATAAAAAGTATTTAACTCTAAAACATGTCAGTTCACCTAAATTTCATTGAAATATTTCCGAAAATTGCTTCTCGCAGGTTGAACACAAACAAAACAAGACGGACAAACGGTCAGACAATCCTAATCACTAAGAATCAGTTTCTTTGGATCGGTATAATGAGCGACAGACATGCGTCCGGGAAAACTTCATATAACCTCACACACGCATATGTGCATATACATATATGTATATATACATATGTATATATATACATATATATATATATATATATCCACCCATAGGGACATATGTAGGCAATCAAAACATGTCAAATTAAGTCGAGGATGAGGTAAATTTTTCAGAAAATTATATTTAATGCTTGGGATCGATTTCTCAGTTATTTTGCTTAGACTGACATTGAGTGCTTTATGAAATTATTAAAAACATACTAAAATACATGAAGAAAATAAACAAAAAAANACTCTTGTGCTGGAAAATTTCCGATATTCCTAGAGACTATATTTGCAAGGTTCTGGATTACAATTTTTTCTAGGTTAGTGTCTTGCAAATTTCTTGTTAATAGTAAAGAGGTTTGGCAGTTGCAGAACTGTATACTACTTGCATAACGTTTCCCATAAGAAACTATTGTCCGTTTATTCGAATACAACAATCATTTGTCTTGTCCTCTTACTTCCGCTTTCCAATTTAATCTCATGCCGTCAGCTAAAAGCATATCAGCTCGACATTTTCAGCGATATAGAACGCTCGGACATGCAGATATGTGGCGCACGTACAGACATAAAACTAGTTAGAGGAAAAAACGAAAGGATTAGCGATTTAGAGGCCCCTAGGCTATGGACGAACGGACATACTGGTTGGCAGATAGACAGTCTGTCTTAGAGCGGGGCAGATTAGGTGGCGGAGCGGCTGACTAGTCAAAGAACGGACGGACGGATTCCTGGAATGACTCTCTAATGGGCAGACTGATTCACGGATTCAGGGATGGATTGATTAAGGAAGGGGTTACCTACCGTAGGAAGGAACTGCCTTATGCATGGACGGACTAGCTGATGGGTGGACTGAGTTGTAGACGGATTGGCTGATAACCTAAATCATGGATAGGTTGGCTAACGAACTGATTAGCTACCGGAGGAAAGATCTGGCTTATGCATGAATGGATTAACTGATGCACGGACGGGATGACGGTTTGCTTGGCTGATGGCCTGATTAGCTGGGGGTCTGGCTGGCCGGTGATCGGACAGCATGACATTGGCTGAAATGCTTAACGGATAGATGGATAGCTTGACATGACTAACTAAACGGAGAATTTCATCTTAATGACGAATATCTGTGGGAAGTATTCATTATTGAAACGACGAGACCTGTATCGTAATATTGCCTGTGGAAGAAAAATCTTATTTTAATTTTTTCTTACCAGTCGCTTGCAGATATTAAACACACATTTTATTATATGTCAGATAATCTTCAAAAAGCGAAACAAGCTCTGCTTGTAACAACCAGATAACCTTATAAGGCATTGAATATATGAGTAATTGTGTGCCCAAATTTCATCAGACGTCATACTGAGTTTTTTTTTTCTTCGTTTCTTTTCACACCTGCATCCAACACACGGAAGGTGAAAGTGAATGTTGAAACATGTGCACAGATTTGAAGAACATATTCAATGAATCCCGTCATCTACATGAACTTTAATTTAATTATATTTTGATTAAGTAAGGAAATGACTTTTATTTTTTTTTTTTTCAAGTTTATGACTTTTTTTCATTTGCGAAAAGGAAACTCAAACTCGCAAACTCACAAGTACGTATGCACCGACCGCATTCAAGGAGAATGCGTTTAAGCGAAAGCGTAAAAAAAGGGGAATAAAAGTTTTTCCTTGTAGGTAGGTGTTGATCTTCGAAATGTTTTTCGTTCTGGTAGACGATAGATAGTATTAAGCCAGATTATTTCACAAATCTAGAGTCTATTAAGCGACTATTGTGCCGGCAGAAAGCTACCGGTAGCCGGTAGCAAATCGGGAAACAACTTATCCGTGATATTTAAGATAGTTTGGAGTGATGAAATGGCTTGTTTTTCACTACGCTTAACCTAAACATTATATATTTTAAGTTGATCTAAAAAGTACTGACCCTAAAGGGTACAGTAATTGCGAATGCGAATTTATGTAAATAGAAATTACAAAATTTAAATGGAAGAACGAACTCTTTTCCATGCAAATTACAAAATCCTTGATCACCGCATGACTTTGAGNAAAAAAAAAAAAAAAAAAAAAAACACAGACTCATCGAAATGCAATTTTTTCACTAGTTTTCTCATTAAAGTTGAGAAACTCAAGTGTTTTAGTTTGAATTGCTTGTTAACTTTATATGCGTGTGTATGTTAAGTGGATTCTATGCATTATGAGTGTAACCTCTTTAAATTTTAAGAGCCCTGAACTAAGTTGGTCATAGAAAAGTGCTTAAAAAAGAAGTTTAGTATGAAGTTGTGTGGATTGTTTTTTCTTCTTTCCCCTCTCTCTATAGCTCTCCCTCTCTCTCAGTCACTCTTTCAATATAAAAACATAGGGAAACATTTTATATTTAGGATAAGACACAGTCGGTATAAGTAAGCACTTAGGCATGTATGCTTGCAAATGTTTTATATATGTATATATGGTATAGTTGTGCGTGCGTCTATACTTAACACCAAGTTATTTATTAAAGAGCATAATAATAAAGACAACATTTTCGTAAGAAAAAGTTGAAAAGAACATGTAATTATAAGAAAGAAATCCCACTGAGTGAATGCTTAGAGGTAAAAACACGTTGCCTGCCTGCTCGCTGACTGGTGGAATGGTTGGTGGCTGTTAGTTAAGATTTAGTTATGGTTTAAACGGAAAATCCATACAAAACTTTTACAACGCATATATGTATGTACAACATGTATGTATGTATATATGTATGTATATATGTATATATGTATATATGTATGTATGTATGTATGTACATACATGCATACAAATATTGTAGAAATACTTGACATGTATGTAAGTGAAAACTGTTTTCCAACTAATAACATTAACAAAATCCAACAATAACAATAATAATAATAATAATAACAACAAGGCGAACAACTGTCAAGTTATTGCAAGACAATGTATTTAGTCTTTAGTCTATATAGACGACAAGCGTTTCCTCTAAATAATTGAGTATTTCATAATTTCTAGTTAATTTGCTTTCGAATCACCCAAGTGAACCTCTAAGACGCTTAAAATTTACAATAATACTCGAACACTGTATAGGTATCGTCCGTCATCTGTCCGAGGGGCGGCGTATGCACTGACCGTTGTTAAGCATGTGTTAAAAATATTCTTATATATATGTGTGTGTGTGTGTGTGTGTTGCTAGTGTTGCTAGTTTTTTAGTTGTCCGATCTAATTAGTGTTGTATCTGTTATTTACAAAGAGAGAAAAGAACATAATATGCACACACACGTACACACACACACACACACACACCATCCATCATCGGAGCTGTTAGGCTTACAACATATCAGGTTCGTTCGTTGTACATTCATAATCGTCGTCATAATCATTAAGGTAAACAAGTAGAAAATGTGCAAATGTTTGATAACACGAAACATACTCTCCTTAGGCATACACACACGCGCGGACGGAAAGACTAACGTACATATTTAAAAGTATTTATAATAAAAAGAAAAGAAATTTTAGAAAAAAAAAAGAAAAAATAAGGAAAAGGAAAAAAACAAACACAAAGGAAAAAATATTTTCACACTTTTGCTTTATTTCTTCGCTCAACAACTAGAAAAGTTACTTAAAGCAAATCCTAAGAGTGCGCTGCGTATCTTTTCATCTTAAAATATTTCCTTCTCTAAGTGTGAGATGGATAAATGTATAACGATTCAAATGTATACACCTGCTGACTTTTAAATACATCCCCTATGTATATTGTCTGTGTACATAATATCCGGAATTTCTCATCTTAAAAAAACGCGCAGACACAGTGCGTGTGTACGACCATCACAAAGGAACAATCAATCACAGGGAATGCATTAAATTTTTAAAATGTGTGTATGCAAATCTGAGAGATCCGCTTCGGGCACTTTGTAAAGTGCCGGCTAAGTGTTTGTCGGCTAGTGAAAACCGGCCGTGTTTCAGCCGCGTTTGCATATGTGCGAGGTTTTGCTCACCGGAAGGGATTAGGTTCCAATTTTTTTTGCTTTTTACTCTCCTCGAGTTGAATGTGAAAAATCCATGAAATTCCTTAATTTCCCTTTTTTTGCATGTACCGTTTTCAGTACATGCTATAATTTAGATATTAGAATCTAAATATTAATTGTTGCTAACAATATTCTATATGAAGTATTGTCGTTTACAGCGTGTACCGATAACGGTACACGTGGCATAGGGGTTACTTACCATCTAATAGTTTAGTTGCTAGCTAGCTCTTTCCTCCGTTATAGGTGTAGTAATAAATTTTTTCCGCCGAAATTGTTTGCTTCATAAAACGTACCTGACGCGTTCAATATTTTACCCAATTGTTTGGACATTGCTGCTCGCACGATATAAGGTTCAATTGATTGCCAGCTGTTGTTCAGTACATACCAACGTGTAAAGAAATGGATCTCAATCAGCAGAATTTGCGTTTGTTTCTCGATTTTAACTGGATTATAGGGGAAAAAAGTGCAGCTAAATCTGTAGAATTTATTAAATTGCTTTCGAGTGAAAATGCATTAAGCTAGCAACGTGTTAAAAAGTGATTTGCTAGATTTCAGCAAAACAATTTTTGTCTTGTCCAGTAAAATTTACATGTGTCCTCCCATCCCTAGATAAGTAGGAAATGATGTCCAACTTGCGCTGCGCAATTCTCCCATATGTGACATAATCTTCAGACCTGCTTCCTTCTGAGCAGTCCTGGTTAAGATGGAGCTAGCCATGTTCAGCAGATCAGCAGCTCTCGAAAGTTGAAGATGTGCGAAAAGGGTTCGATGACTATTTCATCTTGGAACCATCAAATTTCTATCGTGAGGGCATCCACAAGCTACTATAATAAAAGGCAAAAGATCATAGATAATGATCGCACCAATTTCGATTAGTCAGCTTTGTAACAAGTATTTATTAGCAGATCTCACAGAAGAATATTCGAAAAATTTTATTATTTAAATGTTTATAATTTTTTGCAAAAATATCTGCTTTTTCTTATAAACACAAAGAAATGTTTATTCAAAATTGTTAAACGTAATGCTTTTCGCACTCTACTCTCGAAATTCTCTTATTTGATATCCATATCGCTGGTATTATTAAGAAAAAATTAATCGCAGTGTCTGCCAGATTCACTTTAGCGGTAATCCATTTTTAGACAT
>KK502601.1:181938-200566 GCA_000688735.1 Glossina austeni
CGGTTTTCATTTACTAGGCCTAGTAATGGCGGTTTTCATTTACTAGGCCTAGTAATGGCGGTTTTCATTTACTAGGCTGCTCATGCGGATGTAAAATCTTACAAACCGAATATGCTTTAATCGATTTCAGGGTTTCAGGAGGTTGATTATGAATAATTCTGTAAATCACAAGTTTTCACACTTTTCGGATTGTATTTATTATAACTATTTTCCTTCTGTCCATGCATACGTTTTCTCAACTATGTCTGGTTGCTCCCCTTTAGGGAAAATGAACATATCGGCTAGAAATTTGCGAAAGAATTTGAAAATGATTCAAGCTAGTGAAAGAACGCGCCACATGTCTGCTGGTTTTTAAGGTAGAATCAACTTTTATTATACCGATCAATTCAGAGAATGATTCTGAATCGACGTAAGTCTGCCTGTTCCTTTATCTGTCTGTCCGTCTGATGTCTGTCCATGTATTACTTTGTCCAAGTTAGTTGCAATTTTTGTTATATTTTAAAGAAATCCAGTACACTGACGCGCTGTGATCCAAAAACGAACGCTATTGAAAATGGTTCGGGTCGCACCACTTTTCCGATCACTTCCCTAATCTGAGTTCACTTCCCTTTTCTGAAAAGTCGTTATAAGAAAAACATTTGCAATTTTCAAAATTTCTTGACAAAACTTTGGACTGGCTAGGGCCATGGGGACACGTCATCGCTGATGCAAGCTTTAACCCAATACATACGTTCACGGTGAAAAGATGAAAACGATAAACGGACTTGGGCTTGCAAATGAAAAAAATCTTCATTAAAGCAACAAGTATGTAAAATGTTCTGATCATGAAGAAGAAATTGTCCCGGGTCTGCAAAGACGGAAAAACGGACAGACAGGTTTAGATCGATTTAGAGTCTTTTTCGGTCGGTATAATAAAAGGTAAGTCTATCTTACGCCGTTCTGCGTGTTACGTCCGTCCACGTGAACTTAATATGCCCTATACCACAAGTGGGGTAAGGTATAATGAAGGGCAAAATTTCCCATATATCTGCGAATTAGTTCAAAATTGGTTTATTTATCGAACCTTCTTTTCGAGGGCTATTTTTGGCCTTCCCAAAAGGACTATATCTCTGTATGTTTTAACGTCTGCACCTGGCATGTGCTTTAATCAGACGGGTTGCCTACAACGATTGGCAATCGAATTTATTTGATTGAGGACCCCTCAGGGAGAAAGACAATCCCCATTGAAGGGGGCCCCGCTACCCTGAAGTACCGCAATAGAAAATTGGTGTGGGCCAAATTCTCGTTTAGTGATTTACGTCGAGGCCTATCTAAGCACCTCTTAGATAGCTCCCCGCGAAACTTTAGGGCTACCATAGCCACCACGAATACTCCCTGAAGCGCCGTACCCAAGCGGTCAGGCAAGAAGGCATTCGTCCAGCATTCCAATGGGTAGTGCGCATCTTCCTGCCGGAGAATTCCTACTTTGTGCAACCTAACCCTCGAGAACACCCTTTAACTTCTTGGTTTATCGTTCAAGCAAGAACTTACACCAAGCTATAGAACTTTGTGTGATCTCATACTGTACGCATATAGCACTTGCCTTTGGACGATCCACACGTCCCGGAAACCCGATCCATTCAGTAACCTTTCTCGAGGAAAATAATGCTTTCAAGGTTGTCATCGCACAGCACACACACCCAGCTGTGCCCCAGCCCTCTTGACGTCGCTGTCCATCATCCTTAGATGATCTCCACCAAGAGAACCAAATAGGGAAAGAAATGCTCCTTTTCAAATTAGAAAAGAGAGTCCCTTCCGATTAGACCCCTTCCGCTTCCAAGAGAAAAATCTGTTGCCAGGTTATAGATAGTAAGCCTTAAACCTTTCTTTGCCATTGTCTGTGCGACTCTCAAGCAAGAGGGTCATAATGCAGCAGTCAATGTTTTATAGGGAGCACCACGAAGTGGTGAAGATTTCGGCACATCTATGGGTAAACTAAGGATCACATAGGTTCCCTGCCCTCCCAAGAGGACTCTAAGAAGTTACTGTACGTTTAGCACGCAGAGAAAATAGAGGTGAAATAGAGGTGAATTCAAATCTCAGGACGATACTCAAGGGAACGCGCCGAATGTCTGCCACACTGAAAATTGGCAAAAATGTCAATGAGGTTAAGGCAACCGATATTGGAATATATAGAATGTTAAAAATATTGAAAAAAGAGAAACGCATGGTAAGGGAAATTCTCGTCAGTTTTTGATCAAATTGCACATAAATTGCGGATACTTATGAGGTTATAAAGCTAGTTAATGATGCAATCAGATAAGACGTAAGATGGGTAAGAAAGAAATTCAAGTTTATTCATTTCGGGATCGAAATCAAATGGTAGTAAACATAAGGTAAAGACGATAACTACCGTAAACAGCTTGAGCAGCTGTTCAGCAGCTAAATAGTAGTTAGAAGAGAATCCATCATTTAACTATTGGTTATCAAGAGCAAGGTTATTATGTTGGTAAAGCGAACACAAAATTCCTGTTGCTTTTTGATTATTGAAATCAATATCAATTGAATCGAACCTATAGATAATTTTGATCACGTAGTTGTGACTTCACCAAGAAAGAGGTGAGGAATGTATTGAATTTTTGCTTGCTTTTGCTTATGACCAAGAAGAACGTTGAGGGGGACAGAAAGAGGCATGAGAGGGATGAGAAAAATATGACTTTGCTTTATGTCATTTTAGCATCTCGTAATAAACTTTTGGATTAAATACTTAAGTAAGATATGTATTTACAGTCGGTTGTGTTCGCTGCAAATTGCAATAGCCGTCGCTTGCTTGCTTGCTTGCTTGCTTGCTTGCAGTTTTTGCTGCTTTACCTATAAATAATCGGATTAAATTCTTTATTTCTTTTTAACGAGATTTGGTAACAAAATAAAATTAATAAAACACATACATACATATATACATACGTACGTATAAATATATTAATGGCATAAAAAAATAATAAAAAAAAAAAAAAAAAAAAAAAAAAAAAAAAAAAAAAAAAAAANAAAAAAAAAAAAAAAAAAAAAAAAAAAAACCGCCATCTAAGTAGCTTAAGATATGATGGCAAGATATGAATGGAAAGAACTAAGCACAGGACGAAAATAATTTATAAAAATTTAAGTTAAGTTAACTCTTAACTGCGCTGCTATTTTGTATTTCGAGAGATGTTTGTAAAATTTATTCGCGACATCTATTGTGATGTGTTGTGATATCATTGTTACAATATTTTACGGCACTGGTAGCGAGAGAGAATAAGAGGAGAAAAACATTTTTATTGTGTTTGGCGGCTGATGTTGCTGACGTTTCTTGTTATTGCCATGAAATTACGTGACTAACAAATGATTGCATGTGCGTGCATGCATGTGTGCGGTTAGAGAACGGAAGATTGACGTTTAACGTTACACGAAACCTCTTAACATCACACTCCACAACAACAAGCTCACGGTGAATACATGTTTTCTTTTTAAGTTTTTTTCTTTGTTTTTGTTGTTATTTTTGTTGCTTTGTTTTTGGTTTTATGACTGTTTCACATACAGTAATAACAATCACTTACAGACACAGAAAAAAAAAAAAAAGAATTGCATTCAAAAATCTTGTATATAAATGGGCTTCCGAGCGTGTATTTGGATATATATATATATATATATATTTATATATGTATGTATGTGTGTTTGTGTGTGTACGACTTTTGAGGGCAACCATTTAATCCGTTTTGTAAGCTGCATGTAACGCACATGCAAAGCTTGTCTGAAAACCAACAAAAAACACACAGACACACAAAAAGCCACAACAGCATACGACATACGACATACGACATAGAGCGCACACAATTCTTACCAAGTCTATGAATAGAGTTAAAGTACACAAGAAAAAGTACTATATTTGCACACAGACAATAAAATAAAAACAATAACAACACCACACACATATACTTACATAGATATACTGCTATCATATATGGAACTGTAAACATTGTTGTAAATGTTCCGTATAATAGCTGATCTCGTTTTACTTTTAATCCCGCGGCATCGCAGGGATATTCACTTTTTACCATACCGCGTGTAACATATCGTAGCGCAATTTAAAAAGTGATCAAATCATCGAAACTGTTATTGTACTAGAAATTACTTAGAATTGATTCGAAAAAACTTGTTATTGAAAAATCACGGAAATAGTTAATTGGACTCGCTTATGTACTCTGAAGCAGAAGAATTGATTGATTTTTTTCTTTTCGTCTCCAATAAAAAACTACAAATTTTGAAAGTTAACAATTACATTAAGTGATTCGTATCGAAAATGATGTAAACCGAGCGATAACTGCGATCTTGATTTTTTCAATTTCTTACTTTTTATCATTAGTTTTCTTTATGCACTTTTAAAAAAAAGCAAATGGGGATCAAAATATTCACGTCAAGCTCATTAACTTTTATTTTTGTATTTACCATATAAGAGCGATTGGTATGTTAGTTGCGTCGTTTCGTTTATAACAAGCAGAAATATTGCGAACGTCCAATAATGGCTGGTAATCCCTTGTCCCAACCGTATATAATCTGATCTTCTCTTCTCCACTATATTCTAGTCGTCCCATGTCTCAACAGAATACCATTCGATCGTCTCTTACCCCCTCGCGAATATCGATCTGATTGTCTGATCTCCTTTCTTAAACGAATACCATCGCCTCTTCTCCATAGAAAATTTCTACTACTGTCTGGTCGTCCCCTGTCTCAGCCAAATACCATTTGTTGGCTCAACCGTGTATAGTCTGACATTGTCTTCTCCATTACCTTCTAATCATCCCCTGTCCCAACAGAATACCATTCAATCGTCTCTCACCTTCTCGCGAATATCGATCTGGTTGTGTGATCGTCTTTCCTAAACGAATACCATCGCCTCTTGTCCCTAGAGAATTTCTACTACTGTCTGGTCGTCCCCTGTCTCAGCCGAATACCATTTGATTGTTCCTTACCTCAACCGTGTATAATCTGATCTTCTCTTCTCCATTACCTTCTAATCATACCCTGTCTCAACAGAGTACCATTCGATCGTCTCTTACCGTTAACGAATGTCCACTATTGTCTGATCTTCCCTCTTAAACGAATACCATTTGAACGTCTGTTGTTCGCGGCGAAGCTCCACTGCTGGCTTAACGAACAGTGTCCCAATCGAACACGAGTCGATCGTCTCTTGTTTCTAGAAAATTTCTACTACTGTCTGGTCGTCTCCTGTCTCAACCGAATATCATTTGACTGTACCTTGTCACAGTCCACAACTGTCTGTCTCCCTTCTGTCCCCCCTTTCAATCATGTACCATTCGACCTTCTCTTATTTCTTAGGAATGCTTACAGCTATCTGTCAGGCCCTTGTTCCAACAGAAAATGATTCGAACGTTCCTTATCCCTTTCTGATCGCTTCTGTCCCTAGTTGTCCCTAGCTTATGTTCACTTCTTTCTCACCATCTTCTGTCTTAGTCGAATACCAATCGATCGTATATCGTCTCTGACGACCGTTCCACCTTCTCTTATTTCTTGCGAATACCTACTGATGTCCCTCTGTTTCCTGTCCCAACCGAATGGCATTTACTCGAGTCATGCCCCTAGCGCTTTCGAACCGTCCTCTGTTTCAATACCATCCGAGGGTCTCTTATCTCTTGCAAATATCCAAAACCGTCTGACCGTCCCCTGTCTCAAGCAAACAACGTTCGAACGTCTCTAGCCCCAAGCGAATATGTAACCAGCTGACCGGCAGAATACATTCCAACTAACTCTTTTTTTCTTGAAGTAAATGTGTACAGCCGCCTGGCCGTCCTCTGCCACAACCGAATATCTCCGGATAGTCTCCTGCGCTCAGGGAATATCCACGGCTGTCACAACCAAAGTCCCTGTCACAACCAAATATTTTCCGATCGTTTCTTACCTTTTGCGAATGTTGGCTATTGTGTGAACCTCCATTCGTTGAGAGCCATCTAATAGATTAAATTTTCTGCGTACGGTTACGATGTACTTGATGACATGCACATAGTCAACAAAGTACTCTCCAAGTTTTAGGTATGAATTTCAGCTTATGGGCATCAAAGATTCGCTCCAACCCGCTTATAATTTTTGTAAATGTAAAACACATTTGAATATGAATGCTTTTGTGCATTGCATATCGATTTCACACTAATAACAAAAGGATGTTTCTACTAAAAAGACTAAAAAAAAAGAAAAAAAAAAACAAGTCAAACCTTAACGAAATATTTGCAATAAGTGAAGGCGACCACTACGCATAGCGAAAATGTCTGTAAAATGCGCACATTTGCTTTCGCTCAATAGAAGTGTGGGTTACTAGTGGCACACGTTGGTTGTCTATTCAGACCAAATAGAAAAAACCACAAAACCAAGCTGTTACGTTTGTTCATAATTTAAAGGATCAATTGGAACGATAATGTAGTGAACAAAACAACGCACTGTATTCGCGGAAAAATGCGGGGGAAACGTGGGATTTTTATTTTTTTCAAATAAAATTATTTTATAGAAAACATTAAACCATCTATGGTACACGTGGTATGGTGTCATACTTCATTTACCTGAATAGAAGCAACTGCTTAAAGAACGAACATTGCAGGAAGTTCGACCAGTAGCTGTCAGATGAAAGCTTAATAACAGGACCCAAGATTAGATGAATTCTTCCACGAAATCCCTGTCAATCATTACGGGCAAGGAATCCGCTCTTAAATCAAAATTTCAATTACTCCAAACTAAGCAGTAAGAAACACTAGTGCGATTGACAAGCGGCCCACAATGTCAAATCTGAATGAGGTCTTAACAAGAGAGGCATAGGCAGCACCAAGCTGTGGCAGACGGAAAACAAGAGAGTTTCTATGTATTTGAAGAATTTCTGCACACATGCCTTAAGCTTTGCTAAGAGACTTACGTGGGGCAGAAGTGAAAAAAGCTAAGACAATTTCAAAGTGGCTGCAGATGCAATCGGGACTCAAGCGTTTGCATTGATGAGTGGAACCAAGCTATTTTTTATGCATTATTATCTGCTACAAACTTCCAAGATCAAGATTTTCCCAGTGTCTGGTAACTTAGTTACGTTCGTGCCTTCATGCGTGAGACTATATAATTCCTAGCCCATTCCAGGCGACCCTAATCACTTGCTCTTCGATTACTTTGTTCATTGCTCTCAGAATCTTAGGCGAAACGCCTACCTTGTCATCCTTTACCACTTAATTTTTGATTTTTTTGAGCATTGAACGAAATGCTTATCGCGTTATTCCTTCCTTACCATAATTAATCGGTTTTTCTTTCTTCTGGAATGTGAGTGAAACACTGAAATAATCTCGACCATGCCGTCTCTCACGGTAAGCTCATCGTGTGTGTTCACTGCGGCTGTGTGAACATTTACTTTTTTGTCTTTGGCATGACTAACTATATGGCTACCCTGCCGTTTAAGCCTCCGCCGCGGAACATCTCATTTGACCCATTTAACTGCTCCTGGCATGTTTACCTTTAGATTGGCCGGAACGCAATATTTCGGTGTTGTTCACTTTTCAATTAACATCCTGTTCGAACTTTGAACCGAACACTTATTCCGAAAGAGTTCACTACTCTGTCGTCATTATCTTGAGCGTAGTCACAATCCCAAAGATGGAAAGAAAGACTGGTTAGACGACTCTTACCGTCATTTTTATTAAATATGGTACATAGGTCTTGTTGTTCTCTTTTAAAAAATAATTTTCCATAAGTAGATTTGTTCCCCGCATGGTTGTTAGTGAAGACACTCATTACTTGAGGTTGTTCCTTACATCAATTATTTAAAGTTGTTTAATATGACCAATCATTCAGAGGATAATCGCTGCTCTGTTTAAAGAGAAGTGAGGATAGAGAAGGCAATAGAGAGGGAGTGGTCAGCCATACAAAGCCTGGTAGCTGTGTGCTCCGACTGGACGCTCACCATAGCTACGACCAGAGAAAACTCCGGCACCGGCACATGAGATTTGAATCGACGAAAGTTGACTTGATAGGCGCGGTTGGTACCCACTCGGCTACTTAGGCGGTTTTCGCATATTGCGCTTTGGTTTTTCGCGCGATACTCTTTATTATAAATTCGTCAGGCGATACGTCCTGTCATCGGCATGTTACAGGAGTTGCTGCTACCCTACTTTCAAGTGAAATAAATTTACTGTGCCTTAAATCAATTTCAGTTTCATTGGCACTTTCTAAAAATTGAGAAAACCACTCAACCGATCGATCGATCACATTACAAGTTAAGTTACGCTTAACTACTTTTTTTTTTATAATTCTCATAATGTTTAGTTTTCATTGAAAATCCAATTATAAGGGACAGCCACTGACTGTTCGATGACACGTACGTATGTATGTTAAACTACCCCTAGGCGATCGTTAAGGGGAATCTATTGTTATGTTTATGTATAGGCTTGCAATACTTGAAATTCTGATGAACCGAAAGAAATCCGTCTCATTTTGCGTTTTAATGAAAACGAAACGAAACGTAACGAAACAAAAATCTTTTTCTACTGATAACGGATAAACAACATTTTGTTTAACATATAACATTGGTTTCGTGTTTCTCGTTTTCGTCTTTAATTTGCGATTAAGTCATTCAATTGAAAAGAACCGAGAATTGATTACATTGTGTTTGTTCTCCAATGAATTCACTTTTAATCCGATATATGAATACGCGCTCATATATGCATATAAATAAATGAATATGAAGCTTAGCTTAAGCCGCCTAACAACTTTTGTACTAAAACCGAGTTCAAGGCATTTCGTAGAAGGTCAGCTTTAACCGACTTGTACGAACATATTTGTGATATTTATTATTATTATTATTATTATTATTATTATTATTATAAATCCCACTCTTGCCCGTCACGGGCTGGCATGTTTTATTTATCGGATTTTTATTTTTTTGTTTTTTTTGTCTTTTTTTTTTTTTTTGGATATCATTAAAATATCTTATAATTGATGCTCGTCGATCAACATTTCCCATAAAAGAAAAATGAAAAGAAAAAAAAAGGAAACCCTGATAATGATTTCAGATCATGTGAAGTAAATTAAAATTACATTTTAGCCTCAGCAGACAGTTTCAAACTAGCCTGCCATCGAAATTTGTTTCCACTTTTTTTGTTTCAAGTTTGTTTTTGTTTGTTCCCTCCTACCAGGCAATAAATATATAATCAAAATGTTATAACTTTTGTACTATGAAGACTATATATATGTGTATATATATATATACATACGTACAGTCTATACATGCTGCCTTTGTTGTGGTTCAACGGCCATAAAATTAGGACTTGTGTTTCCTTATCATCGTTTTTGTATCAAATTTTGCGGCCGTATTCCGGACAAATTCACAAAGACATCGCCAGCCGCAAATCATTGTTTTCGTTGTGATTTCGCTAGATTAACAATCTTAATCTGGATCGAAATTGATATTGAAAAGTTTTAATTTGACTACTGATGCGGAATACCCAGTGTGTGATACGAGATTACAAAAAACTTTGACAAGAACACACGTTGCTCTCCCTTATGACTAGTGATTAGCGCTTGTGTTTGCTTGTCATCGTTTTTGTCATTTTGTATCAAATTTCGGGCCTTATTCTTAGTCACAATTTTAGTCACAAGCTTACTTTTGCCTTTGACTAGCAATTAGTGCTTGGGTTTGCTTGTTATCGTTCTCACCGCTTTGTAGCAAATTTGCAATCGAATACTGAGAGACATCACAAGTCACAAGGTTGCTTTCTCTTATGAGTAGCAATTAGTGCTTGAGTTTGCTTGTCATAGTTTTTGTCATTTTGTAGCAAAGTCACTCGGACATCGCAAGTCACAAGCTTACTTTCCCCTTTGACCAGCAATTAGTGCTTGGGTTTGCTTGTCATCGTTTTTATCGCTTTGTATCAAATTTGCAATCGAATTTTGAGAGACATCACAAGTCACAAGGTTGCTTTCTCTTAGGAGTAGCAATTAGTGCTTGAGTTTGCTTGTCATAGTTTTTGTCATTTTGTATCAAATTTCGAGCCATATTCTGAGCAAAGTCACGTAGACATCACAAATCGCAAGATTTGTTTCCCCTTTGACTAGCAATTAGTGCTTGGGTTTGCTTGTCATCGTTTTTATCGTTTTGTATCGAATTTCGGGCCATATTTTGAGCCAAGTCACAGAGACATCACAATGTTTCTTTCCCCTGTGACTAGCAATTAGTGCTTGGGTTTGCTTGTCATCGTTTTCACCGCTTTGTAGCAAATTTGCAGTTGAATTCTGAGAGACATCACAAGTCACAAGGTTGCTTTCTCTTATGAGTAGCAATGAGTGTTTGCGTTTACTTGTCATCGTTCTTGTCGCTTTGTATCAAATTTGCAGTTGAATTCTGAGAGACATCACAAGTCACAAGGCATAGTTTTCTATGTGGTTTGCGTAGCTTAGCAGCCTTGTCAATACTGAAGAGTTTTAGAGACATATTGTGTCGCTTTGTGATCGGTCACTAATCATAAGAGAACACCTTCTTTTTGTTGTTGTACAAGTTAAGGAAAGGGAACATAGTCTCAATGAAGCCTTACAATATCAACTGTGTTGTAAATGAAATCATCACAAATCATGCAAACAGCAAACAGAGCGATGTCTTGTGACTTATAAAGTGTCCATGATATTGTTTAGAACTCGGCATTTGTTGATAATACCGAGAATAGCAAATCTGATACCGGGATTACAAAAACATATGACAAGAAAACATACTGTGTTTTCTTATGACTAATGATCGATCATAACCTTAGAATACGGCGGTTCCAATTTTAAAGCAAAAGTGACAAAAGAACTCTACAAGATCGGTTTTGTCCTAAAACAGAGTCGGGGCCATACAAATTAGAAGACGTGGCATTTCCAAATGAAACGAACTGAAGGTCATTTGCTAATGTATTAGTTTAGTATAATAATTTTTATCCCACAAAAAGGGTCAACTAATAAATTAGTGAAAATAAGCCTAACTTTGCTAACTTTCCACAAAAATGCCTACAAAATTATTGCAGTTACGTTTTTTCTTTCATTTTCTATATAATTTTCTTTCTTTTCCTTGCTCTACTGTTATAACAAAATATCCTCAGTGACCTGTTCAAGAGTAGAGTACAAATATGTCATGTTCTTTGACGTCTGGAAAGTTATGCTCAAAAGTCAGAACACCAGTAAAAGATGACTGGGCCAGTTTTACTTTTGCTAGGTAGTCAGTGATGAATCAGTGACTGTGTTCCGAGTAAAGCTGATAGGTAGTATTGAACCAAGTATCCTATTTTTATGTTTACCAACAAAAACCAAGACACGACTGCTCTTACCAACAAAGCTGAGTAATTTCTTTCTTTACAATTTCAGTTGTGAGAAATTTTGACAAGATTTTGCTGCAAATAATGCTGAAGTACAAATTGATAGAAATATTAGGCGCAGCTATCCACAAAGGTTTATTATTAGTATGCAAGGTGGACGAGAATCAATCCATGCTCAGTAAGAAACTTTTGATGCCCAGTAGATAGGAAGAGCAACTATGTAGTCAGCACAACTAGACCCAATTTCCGATAGGCTAGAGCACCTTTACTTTCATTATATACAGTTCGGGTGTGGGCATAGCTACCCATCCTGTAGCTACAGGATATGTAGCTATCCGGTTATGGCCTTTCTGTGTGCTCCTTTCACCACTGGTTTCTTTCCCAACGTCATCGTCCTTAGGGCACATCTCCCCCATCATCATCATCGTACTTAGGGCACATTCCCTGAATGAACGGTCGTAACTTCTAAATCATAGTAGACGTGGATCTAAAACCTGGACATGGTTACTGATCGGCAGGTAATACTTCAGTGAAAAACAACTCAACCGTCCCAACTTCATTTGAAACCTTTACTCAAAACTTGGACAATTTCCTTTAAACATTTCCTTTAAACATTTGAGTGGACGTCCATTCAAAGGTCCTTTTGGAGGGAAGGCTAGCTGGTAATTTATTGGTTTCATCGGGGGAAACTTACGAAAAAAGTTTGGTATAAGGAATAGGAAGAAAGATCAAGCCGAGATCCGACCTCTGCCTGATAATAAAAAATATTATAAAATTTAAAAAAATAACATACATTTTTCTATATATAAATATATGTAAGTCAAAGGTCATTGGATTCATTGGTTCATAGTGCTGTGTTTGATGCTTTGTTATAACAAAGAGTGTCTAAGATTCGGATTAAGGAGCGCACAGCTTCCGCACTTGTTAGTTTCTTAGCAATAACAATGACTTGTTAAATATTTATAAAGTGTGTTTCGTTTCCAATTAAACGACAATAAGATAAGAGGATGCAAGAGAGGCAGAGATAGAGGGAAACAAAAACGAATAATAATTACTTTAGAATTTTTTGTTTTTTATTTGTGTTTTTTTTTTGAATATCACAACAAGATATCCTTCTATCTCAATGCAACAGAATAAAACATGTGCGTTTTATTTTGTTTTTGTTTTTTTGTGTTTTTTTTGTTAACAAATTCTTATGTCTACAAAGGCATCTTGAGTTTTAAAGTGTTTTTCTGTATTTTATTTATTTATTTATTTTTTTCTTTTTTTTTTTTATATCAACAGTTTTTACTACGAATATCAATCCTAAAGATAATTCTGTGGTTATAATTCACATACGCACACAACCATGCGTACAAATCGTTTTGTCTTTTGTTTAGTTTGACATTTGTTGGCGTATGTCAGAAATAATTAAAGATTTCATTGTGTTTAGTTTTAGTTAAATTGAATGAGGGCATGAAACGTAGACACTGCTTGCCTATGTGCACGTATGTGCAGATGTATGTGATTGCATTTTTTAAATAAATTTTACTTGTTTCAAATAAAAAAACAAAAACAAAGCAAAAAAAAAACGCCACCCAAAATGACAAACGTATATACAAATGTTTCATTAAAACATGTCAAGAGAATGTCATGGGAGCACAAAAAAAAAAAAAACAAAAACAAAAAAAAACGCCACCCAAAATGACAAACGTATATACAAATGTTTCATTAAAACATGTCAAGAGAATGTCATGGGAGCAAAAAAAAAAAAAAAAAAACAGCAAAAATTACACAAACGTGATTTGATGATATTTTGCAAAAATATTTATATCAGATACAAAAACGCTAACTCTCTACACGAAGATGAAGCAACATTTCCGTCACAAAAGATGTATAAACTGCTTCTTGTTTTTTTTTTTTTTTCTTTGTCAGATCGTATACATATATATATATATACATAAAATATGACTTGCGTTCAATAGCTGGAAAATAGTTGAAATAAATGTTGCAAAGCAATTTTCTTCTTTAGCCGAATACCGCGTTGCCTTCTAGCCGGCTTGCAGACAGTTTGGCCGAAAACTTTTTCTTCATGGGCTTAATTTTCCCCTTGAAGGACTTTCTCATCTCTTAAGATCCTCTAGCATCTCTAGGACGAAATGTTCTTCAAATTATTGATTGATTCGCGTTTTCGTTGAGCTTTACAACTACCTTTTAGTATATCTAGCATTGGAAGGCTTTCAGTTTTTCCAAAATATTTCCATTTTTACTTTTGCTCATCTCTTGGGTATTTTAAGTCCCCATTGTGGTTGGATTGAACTGAGAATATTCGATCCAAGCTTAATTCTTTATATTCCCAACTATACACTTGCGGAGTGTACGGAGTGTTGAAAAGCTATAAACATAATGACGCTCATCTTTCAATAGTGACGACAGCATAAAAAGCTAAAAAAGTCCACATTTTGGAAATCCACACTTTCTTCCCAACTGCAAATTACGTAATTGCCTTGTGTTCGGTGTAGAAGTTGAGTACGGCCTTTGTACTCATGTAACGCATATGCTCGTAGCTTAAGAAAAGAGGAGTTTAGCAAACTTCTTAAAATAATGTTTGGTGCTTGCAAAAATTTTGATCAGCAATTTCTGCAAATTAAAATGATAAAGAAAAGGGAAATGCCAGTGTACCTAACGGTTGACTTTGACCTTCCGCTACAAAAAGTATCAGTTTCCCATTTAATACCATTTATTGATTGATTCATCATATGCCGACGCTAATGGCATGGAGAGCTCAAAATTACATTTTCATTATTTTGGTTGTTTGCTTTGAAGAAATCTGTTGCCGAAGTTCACCAAACACGTTCAGAAGCTTATGGTGATGCTGATCCATCATATCCCATTTATCGGTTTTGGTTGCAACGGTTTAAAAGTGGCGATACGAATAGACTGAATATGCCATTTTTTGGCCACCTGTTGCAAGAGTGGTCAAGGATACACTGTTGCAGCTCGAAGACGAAATTCTGTTACACCCAACGCTGTCACCCGATATGGCGCCTTCTAAATGCCCCATATTCAGATCGATGCAGTAAGGCTTGGCTGGCACGCGTGTCGAAGAAGTTCGAAAATGAATCGGATAATCGGATTGTTGCCGAACTAATATAAGTTCTTTTGACATGATATCGTTTATATGTTTTTTTTTTTTATTTATTGTGGGTTCAGAGGTCGTCCAATGCTGCCGCTTTCTCGGTTATTATAAAAAAAACTAAAAAACTTCTCTTGCAAAGAGTGTAAGACAAGCCGTTGACCTTAGCTTCACTAGAAAAGAAGAAAAAAAAAAAAAGATCAGGTCTAACAGATTTCTATATCTTCGATTATTAAAAACTATAATTGCTTTTCTTTTCCAATCTTTTTAAGATCCATTATAAAATGATAATTGAAGTCATTTTGATTCGACATAACTTGAATGTATTTAATCGAAGAGCGATTTCGTTTTTACACTTTAGTTTTTAATGATAACCGAATTGAGAGGAAAACTAAAAACAAACAAAAAAAAAACAAAAAAACATGTTGTCACAAACTTGTATTTAACAAATTAATGACATTTAACAAAGTATTTGACACGTTTGATAATAAATTTAAATTTCTAATTAAAGCAAAAATGAAACCCAAAAATAAAAAAAAAAAAAAAAGAAGAAAAATAAAACTGAGAAACGAGGCAAAGCAACGCGACCCAGCAGAAAATATTGTAAATCATAATATAATAAATTAATACATTTTAATCACAAAACACACAAATGTCAGATTTCCCACATGAATAAGTGAAACGCAACCGAACACCGCAGAGACTAGAAACAACTCGAAACGGCATCAGAGAAGGAAGGGCGAAAAGCAAAAAAAAATGAGGTTGTAAAGTGCGAAGTATCAAAACGTTATAAAACGGATAAATGTGTTTATTCCCTACATGTTCGTATGTACGTATGTATATTCTGTATACATTGTACCCGGAATTTATTGCTTCACAGACACGCGTAAAATATATCGCAGAAATATGTTTCTTTTTCTTCAGTAGATTGATGCCATCACTACCACTACCGTGCTAATGGTATCGAAAGATATTTGAACGCAATCTATATTTCTGCGCAATTTGGACTTTCCTGCGATTTGTTTTTCTCTTCTTTATACCCTACACGAATTGTGGTACAAGGGCATATTAAGTTAGTGCGGATGTAAGCACTAGAGATGGACATCCACCACCTTTTGTTACACCGGTCAATTCAGAAAGTGTTTCTAAATCCAAATTCAAGTTTGTCTGTCCATCCGTCCGTCTTATTATAGTCCAATTCACAGTATGTGCGGATGTATATAACGTCCAGAAGAGCTTAACATGAACTCATCTTTTATTATACTGATCGATTTTGTCCGTCTGTCCATGTATTTTTAGATTCAACCGACGGATCGCAATTGACTGACGTGTTTCGGCAAACGCTTTTAAAAATTGTTCGGATTGGACAATTTGTTCGATCACTTCTCATGTAAGGCCTTATTTTGATTTGTCCATGTATTTGTAAGTTCAACCTAGGGATCATAATTTCTGAGATAAATTACACTGGCATGCCCTGGCCAGGGCAAACGCGTTTGAAAATTGTTCAGATTGGACCATTTGTTCGATCGCTTCCCACGTAAGGCCTTATTTTCAAAACTTGTTATACTTATTTTTAAGTCGTAGGTGGCCACCGGTCAAATATAATCTTTTTACCTGTGTTTGTATTTAAGCAATAGCTTGCCTTGTTGTTTAAATAAAATTCCTGCACTCGACCACTCAAAATTGTAGAGAAAACCTAAAAACTGTTTTTCCATATTCCATACCGAAGCGTATGAATGAATGAATGAATGAATAAAGTATTTGTAAGAAACCCACAGGTGATAAGTGGTTGGTGTCATCGTGGTGGGAATAGGTATCAATGATCACAATGTTATCAGCAGAAGATTGTGTACTCGAACTGGAAATAATCGTATAAGCTTTAGAGAATTCACTCAAAAGAGGAACAATCTATCCCAACAAGTCGAGTTTACCTATTATCGAGAGGGAGTTTTCAGCCAAAATCTTAAACAATATGACCAAACACGGCTCACACTCACAGCATATGCATATGCAGTGAATCTATCAACGACGAATGTTCAGTCCAGGGCAGTGCTGGTGATTGCTTTGCCATGTTTCGAACAATTTTAAAAGTTAATACTCGATTGGATTCAGAGAAAGCGAGAGATAGAGAGAGAGATGAGTCAGGAATTGAGAATGCATCTGTCAAACCTAGAATCGCATCACCGCTCTAGAAAATCAGAAGGATACACGCCTTAAATCAAAAATACTGAAGAAAAAACAACGGTGTTCAATGTCGTTGTTATGCTTTTACCAATTGACTGCCCTCACTATACATCGACTTGGTAATTGGGACGCTTCTCAACTCTGCTATTAAAGTTGAAGCGTTCTATGCTTTTTAAAGGTTAACAATTGGACTTATGTGCCTAGAATATCCTCCATAACATAACTAGTGTTAACTATTGTCTTCATTTGATATTATTGATATATTGATATTATTGATTGAAGACTTTAGTGCAACAGTTTATCGCCAATGAAAATATGATGGGCCGCGCAGTCCACTTACCATGTGTGTTGCTTTGAAAGCGTTTTAAAAGGACAAGACAAAAATTCGCTGGGTGAGTTGAAGAACCTATGCTTCCTCAGTCTTTCCACGAAAAATGTACCAAGAACAGGGTCATCAAGGGTTGGTATATTTCTTTTGCAAGTGTTAAGAGTAATCGCGGATTTTCTTTGAAGGGGACTGAGTAGATTTCGCTTAATAATTCCCTGTACTTTTTGCAAGAAATGTAAAAAACATAAGAAGAAGAACACTTAACCCGGTCACTATACAAAATTTTTGTATTGTTTTTTTTTTATTTTTTTTTTATTATTATTATTCCAAGGAGGCTGTTACATATATATACATATATACGCATATGCTCTGCGAATTTCTTTAATAATTTCGTGTTCTTATTTTTCATTTTCATTTATATATATATATATATATATATATATATGTGTGTGTGTGTATGTGTATATATTTAAGTGAAAACATATGAAACAATATTTCTTATATTTGCTTGGTTATGTGTAAAACCTGACCCCTCTCTATAAATGTGGTTTATATGTATATGTAGTTTAAAGATTAAATTCATTCCTGATATTATTGTATTGTTAGGTAGGCTGTTTTAGCACTTTAGTAAGTAATTTGAGAATTGTAGATGTGGTTTGTTCTTCAAGTGTTTACTCTGCATACTTCGCCTCCCAGGCTTATGGTAAACAAATATCATTCGCAGCCCAAGCATTCTAAAGCAACTTAATATACTTAAGCAACAAAAAAAAAAAAACATGAAAAGAAGAAAAGCAAAAGCAAAAGCAAACAAAAATTTTGATAATAAATACCAAATGAAGCCAAACCATTACAGACCAAAGCATGCTATTCTATAATACATATATACATATATGTATATATATATGTACATGATCAGAGCATTTTATCTTACATGCATGCCATGCATGGTAGAAGTGTATGTTGTGTGAATAATTGTATCTTGGTCTCGCATGGTTTGGTCAAACATCTTTCAATATTTGCTTATTATTAAGTACCAGATAGACGCGTTAAGATAGCAAATACTGCCTGCCTGGTCATTATTATAAAGCTTGCGAGTTGCGAGTTGCGAGTTGCGAGTTGCGAGTTGCGAAACTCGAAAAGCGATGTCTAAAGCTTTCATAAACTTATTTATTTATTTGTAAGTGCGTGTGTTATGCATAAATCTGGATAGTAATAATGTTACAAAATTTTCGTTCACTTCATTCGTTATCATCGAGAATTGTATTAATTTTCGAAAATTTTTTCCATAAAAATCTAACGCTACTCAGCAGTTCTAACTAAACGCTTTACGCGTACTGCACTCAGTCAAGCGTTGCATTGGATTACAAAACTAAGTAATTACATCTCGTTATAGTTATGCCTACACTTATTAAGGTTAATTTAGAATGTAAGCGTACATACATACATATATATATATATATATATATATATATAGAGAGCAATGGTATAGAAATGTTATCCGATCAATTATAGTAAGTAAAGCAGTTAAATAGTCTTGTAATGATAAACTATTCTATAATAGCATCAACAAGAAATGCTTAAAGGAGTAGAATAATTTCAACTACTAATACAAGATCATAAATAATTCACTTTTCCTTTTCACACACACATACACACACACACACA
>KK502601.1:218554-229162 GCA_000688735.1 Glossina austeni
TTTGGTTTGAAATGTAAAAAATTTTAAATTTATTTAAACAGTTTTTTTCCGTTTAATAAGTAAAAAAAAGCAAATAATAAAAAATGTGATATGAACAAGTGAAAAACATATCTATACATATATATATACATCACTGCTGTAGTACAACGCTTGGATACCTATTAGAGTAAGCTTAGCTTAAGGGTCAGTTGGACTGAACAGAACTATTTCTTCTGCTTGGAACTAACTAACGCGAGCTTGTATACTTTGTGGTTTATTAATAAAATGTAAGGAAATTTTTTTTTTATTATCCCTATCACCGGGGGGGATGGACGTATACAAATCCATTTTCTTAAAACTCTTGCGGCATCGAGAAGGAAGCTTCATACACTCTTTAAATTATCCATATTTTTGGCCTCGGAATCCGCCAATGCATTGCTTTTTGTATCCATCTGTCTGTCCGTCCGTAAGTCTCTCTGTGTATCTCTCTGTCTGTTTATCTCTCCGTCCGTTCACATTTCTTTATGCCGATCTGTTTATTATCTGTGCTAAACATTCCACGATATGCATGGTGGTGTTCTAAATGGGTTAAGCCGGTCAAGGGGCACGCCTAAGCACTTCATTATGCTTTTCCTCCAGAAACTCGGGGTTTTTTAAGCAACAAGGTGATCCACTTGTCTTTTGGTAAATTCTATTGTCTGCCTGAAGATACAGTCTATCGTTACTATGTAATCGAGTTTGACTGGGTATCTGAAAGTTAACTCAATAGACCCGTACTTAAAAAAAAAAGAATAAGAAAACAAGTTCGGAACTACATAATGTGTTTACCAGTCCACTCCACCTTAATCGCCATAACTGTTTTCAACTCAAACCCAATCAATTCTCGATTCGCTAATACGAGCCGACTGCTTGCTCCCGAATGATTGCTTGGTTTTATTTAACCGATTAGAGGAAGCATTATACGGCTTTTAATGGTTCCAGCCAATCGTATTTCACGTTGGCAACAGCAACCTTAGAAAAATGATTCATATCCTGTACTGTGCACTGCCCACTGCCCCCTACTTCAACAGTTGTAATATCCGCCAGCCCTCCGACGCTCCGCATAAGACCATCTAGTTAAATAGTCAACCGCTTTTCGATCACTTCACACGGCACCCATGGACTTATTGATCTCTTTACATAACTTCGTAGCTATACATCGATAAATCTTGTTCGCAATGCTTATGTAGCTTGCGCCGACATCAAATACATCAATTAATAAATATTCAGTGAAGATTGATACTAACAGCAACAGTTGAAAGAAGAGTTGACTGACGCACGCAACGCTTGTTGCACAGTCACGGCAAAAGCTTACTTGTAAACCTGGCACGGCGTAGATCAATAGACAAGACTCGCGACTACCATTGGTAACCGGTTCAAATCTCGTGCTAGCAAAACACCTACTCGAGCATTAAGTGAGTGTTTGGTTGGTTAAGGCATACCACGTGCCGGCTGGGCACAAACACGCACCCTCTACACTGCAACCACTCTCCATCTCTTTCTTTCTAATCATCATCGTATCGTACATAGGGCATAATTTGCATGATTGATCATTATTAAGAAGAAAGATTACAACAATACGCATCGGAAGCTCCCGCAGAAGCAATGTCCACCTATTACGAAGAGAAAGCGAGAAGCGAAAGCATCAAAAGCTTATTACGAACACTTTAAGGCTCTTGTCTCTGATGGCCCTCGGATGAACACTTTATTATAATGGAATTTGATCAGAATAAGGAAAATTATATTAACCAAGCAACAACAACAACAACAACGACAAGAAAATTCCGTTGTGCATAATTTGATTTCATAATTGTTTCGCGCTTTAGTCGCTCGATCACCGCGACGGATGCCGGTCAATTTAAAAGCTGAATCCATTACAAACAGTCCATGGTATTGTAAACATCATCATAATCTCTACGAGACATTTTTCATACAAATTTATGCTTGGACCTAATTAATAACTTGTTTGTTTTTTCCTATCTTCTAAGTCACGTGTCAAAATGATTATTTCATACGGCATTGCCAGCAGTAATTAGTGGAACTCGTTTATGAAAATTATGTTTTTATTTTTTCTTGTTAATGTTTTTTCTATGTGTGTGAGAAAAGCCGACAAGATAAATAGGCGCGGCTTGTCGATGTCAGGATTCCAGGCATATATAATAGATAATCGTATATAGTAAATGCAATGTTTGCTATTTACTATTAGTTGTTGCGAAATAGCTTATTTAGTGTACTCGCATCCTTTGCGTCGTTGAGCGCTATAAAAACAGGAAGTATTAATGCAAATATATATCGTACATACATACATAAATGCATATTAATTTTTTTTGCATATTTTTTTTTTTTATGTACATGACAGTTTCAAAGTGCAAGAGAATGTGAAAATAATGCATACGTATATTACGTTTGACAAATGAGTTTGTAAGTGTAAATTTTAATAAGTTATGCTTTATGTCAAGTCGTATGGCTTTAAATAGATGGATGAATGGAAGGATGGATGGATGGATGGATGGATGGATGGATGGACGGACGGACTAATAAATGGATGGTTGGATGGTTGGATGGTTGAATGGACGAACGGAGGGACGGACGGATAGATGGATGGTTGGATGGTTGGATGGACGGACATAAAACCACACAAACATAATCTTGCATTTGCCGACATAAGCGTTACTCATAATGAAAGGCTATTGTCTGAAATTATGAATGAATGCTCGACTAAACTGGTTGCTTAGCTGGCTGGCAGGCTGATTGGCTGATTGCTTGGCAGACTGACTGAATGAATGACTAGACTTTGTTATGCGAATAGAAGCAGATATTATATTTAATTTTATGCATTTTCATGTATGCTTACGTACACATATATATATATATATATATGTATGTATGTATATGAACAAAAGAAGCCACAAACATGAGTTAGCTCAACTAAAACCCGACAATTATAAAGTTCTGTAGGCTCGTTTAATGTGACCAAAATGATAGCTTTAGTTGTTAATGTTGTTAATATTATTATTGTACTTGCTGTTGTTGTTGTTGTTGTTGTTGTAACTATTGTTGCTGTTACATGCGTACTAAATCTCCTTGTAATATAACGCATATAATATTCTTTATATGTAAAAAAAAGCATACACACAAACAAATGTATATATTGTTTGTGTATTTAAATGTACATGTACATACTGTGTGCATGCGTGTATGTGTGTGTAAAGTGCATGAGTTGGATGGAGATAGTAGCGTTTATCCTCCGCTCTTAGCATACACATGGACGCGGAGCGGCAAACAAAGTGAAATATTTGCATTTATTCGCACATAAACACACGCAACCGAACACTTCTTGCATATATATATATATATATATGTATACATAAGTGCACAGTTAAATTGTAAATTATGTTAACGCTTTTATAGTCAAAACTGCCAAACAATCCAACCAAATATGTAAATTTATGTTTGTTTTCTTCCTTCTCTTCCCGCAGGCGCACGCATAAGCACACAAAGAAGGGAAAATATTTGGTTTCCTTTATTATTTATTTAGTTTTTCGTTCTCTTTAGTCTAGAGTATGCTTTTTATGGTCATATTTCGTAAGCAAACATACCTACACAAACACACACAAACACACACACACACACACACAACTAAATATACACATACATATGGGCGATGCATTGTTGTAGTAAGAAGAGCAAAAATGTTTACAGAAATTCTGAGCAGACTGTGGTTAGTAAATCTATTTTGTAAATCCCTGACGGAACGGAAAACTGTAAAATATAAATCTCCTTTTAGAACATTACGGAGCATACAACACTATATATATATGCAAGCATTTAATAACTCTTTTTCTCTTTTTCTGTTTTTTTTTTTTCTATAAGCAAACCTAAGTCCGTTTTTCCAGTCATTTGCGGTCTGGTGAAATAAACCTTTGATGACCTCTTAAAGGGTATCAGTTATCTGTTTGAAAAAAAAAAAAAAATATATTAAAAATATTTCAAGAACTTTTTAAAGCAAAGAACAACAACAACTGAACACATAGATATATAGAGATCTCTTAAAATCATCACCCTATAGGCTATATTTATAAACACATACACATACATATATATATATATACATACAAAAGTACATAAATATAAATTAATGCATACAAGTAAAGGGAAATTTATCTGCGGTAACATCATAAATGCATATATTTATGCTTTAAATTGTTGTTCTATATATAATACGGTGTACGTTGTTGTAGAATATCTGCATTCTTTTAAGTACTCAATGCATGGCATACATTAATTTTTTGACTTTTCTCTGCAATCATAAAACGACATGTACTGCTTTACCCATGGCACCATTATCGTCATCATCATCATCATCATCGCCACCACTATCGCTATCACCACCGTCACTGCCATCACCACCACCAGCAGCACCACCACCACCATTGCCAACCAATATCAATCATAAATTAATCGTTTATGGTTTTGCGATTATAGTGTGATATGCTGCATGCTGTTGTTGTTGTTTACCAATGATTACGTAGTGCGTTTACGTATAAACACATATATATATATATATATATATATATATATATGTTTGTGTACGTTCAAGTGTATATGCCGGTGAATAGAGTGTACAAATATGTCAACTTTAGATGTGATTTATTATAGTCGAACGTATGTAATGTTTATGAGTTTATCACAAACTATAGACAACAAGCACACGAACATAACAGACTTTAAAAATAAGAATCGACATCATCAAACTGCAAAGGCATAAGGTCGTACGTCTAATACGTACACGTACGTACGTACGTACGTACAGACATTCGCACTTTGAATGTTTGCGTGTCCACAACTTATTAATATTAATAAAATGTCTTTACTTATCAATACAATTTATGGTATCGAGTACATTTTTGGCTTAAACAACAACAACAACAACAAACAAACAAACAAACAAACAAATGTTTCGCATCCGTATAAATATATATATATATATATATGTATTTAATGTACTATAATGAAATACAGTCTTTCCGTCATTTAAGTAATAATTTTATTAATAAAATATCAACAAAACTTAAATTTATTCGAATTGTTGATAGATAATAAGCTCTTGATATTTCTATATTGCAAAACGATAAATAATCATTTGATTTTGTTTTTTTTTTCTTTCATTGAACGAATCTTTGAACTTTNACACACACACACACACGCGCTCACTCTTACACACATTCATGCACATTTGTGGAGAGTTTTCATGCATAGATTCATTTATGGAAATTCTGTCATCGTTAGAAATGATACCACGCCCGTGTTGTGCGCATGAATCTTGCAGTCTGCAATAATGAATTTTTGTTGTTGTTGGTGTTGTTGTTGTTGTTCAAGTTTTTATTTGTTTCTTTTCTTTTACTAAAGACCTTGCTTCACATACATAAGCTTACGTTATAGTTCTTTTAGAGTTTGTCTTCCAATGAACCTGAATATATGCTCTGCAAAGGCAAATATTCCAGCTATAGGTTGTTTGTTGTTCCTGTACTCGAGATACTTTTGTTTTTTTTTCGATTTTTTTTGTTTTTCTTTTAGGTTTTTGTAGTTAAAGTGTTAGCAGACACATTCATTTATAAAATATAATCTCCTTCTCTCTCTCTCGCTCTCTCTTCATATCTCTCTCTCTCTTTGAGCTTTTTCCACACCGTGTCTTTGCTTTTTCTCTCTTCCTCGCCCCCCCCCGGACGATCCCCCTTGCATGCTTTTTTTTACTATTGCTACTATTAATCGTATTGCACTAAGTGCAGCAGCAGCAGAAGCAGCAGGAGCAGCAGCAACAGCAACAGCAACAGCAACACAATATCCCAGAAGCAGAAGCAGACTTAAATAAGCCGCCGGTTATACGTTTATGTCTCGCCCAGCATTTATTTGTCAGTAATCGATAAATGGAGTTCCAGGAATTAGTTTCTACTAGTTTTCATGCAACTAAATACACAAGGTCTGGCTTGATTCATACCGTTCACATTTGTGCGCTTGTATGTATCATTATTATATGTTGTTATGTAGTATGAGCATGAGCAGCAAAAATATAATTTGGAATATATTCCATTCCATTTATACAAGGATTGTATACTTAACGTATACTTAACTTAACTTGTACAGGAATGATGTTTAGTTGGTTGTGTTCATGTTCCAATTTCCTATGTAAGTAGTTATGCCAGGCTTGAATATGTTATTTACTGTATTATTGCTGTTATTTTTATTATTATTATTGTTGTTGTTGTTGTTGGTGTTATTGTTGTTGCTTTTGGTTTCTTCACCGGCAGTTTTATGCTTCAGTCATCATACTATTTATAGTCTGTGAAGAGATAATAACGAGTAAGAGAAACCTTAACTGCAGACACTATTCGATTGAACGCATGCATGCATGCATGCATGCATTCATGTCATTCATTCATTTCGTATGAGGGTGTATTGTATAACACATAAGTACATAAATTTGCATACGTATATATATATATAAAGACACACACACACACATACACAGTTATATACATTTAGTAGCATTTTATTTGCTTTACTGACGTCTCTTTTCGCATTTATCCTTAGATTCGTATATCAAGATTTAGTGCCGGTAGTTTGTTTATGTTCATCTTAAGCCCAGTTAAAGCCCTTCTACAAAGACATCTTATCTTCGTATCAAATATAGGTGATTGTACGTATGTACGAATGTTTGTTTGTTTGTTTCTTTCTTTTCTTGAAGAAATAAAATTAATGCTTATAAGCAATAGGTTTTTTCTATATATGTTTTCAAAGAGTAGTTGTTTTACTGAGTTACTTACTATAAAAGTCAAGTTTATATTATAGAGTAAAAGCTATTCCCACACATAGCATTGAGGGTAATGTGGAATATTCTTGAGACTTTTGAGATTCGAATAATAAATTTTTGTTACAATCATTTTATTGATTGTATGTTTTCATAATAACAAGGATCGCGGGTACAAATCTCAAGTGCTTTAGGCGACCATATGATCAAAGTTATCCAGTAGCAATTAACAAGAATGTGGTTCGTCTTACTCTCGAATAATCGCTGCGTCATATGGTCCCCTTATTACACAACAGAGTACAGATCGGGCCAATAGAATCTACAACATAAGCAATTCTTGTTGCTTATGCTTAGGGGACCCCGTTGAGATCTTCTTTTGCCTCTCACTCTTCCTTTGTCAATCGCTTGAAATGGATAAATTTGTCTTCTTCTTTTTTAAGCCAGAAGTTACCTGCTGGGAGTTACTTTTGTATTTTTATACTTAGAATAAACGCCTTATCGTCTACGATTACCGGACGTAACGGACTGTCTTCTTTCAGAATATCCTTAATTCGACACCTGCAGCGTACAATCCCAGCGGATGATGACGGATCTTATTTCGAACGGTGGCGTGTTACCTACTCGGCGGTTCGATCCAGAAGAAAGAAAATGTGTAATCCTCTTCTTCATTGTGCTCGTAATCGATTTGATATTGTCGATCATCGTGTCAAGGGATCCTTACATAACAAAAGGCTTACTAAAGACCTAACCTGGAGCGTGCCGCGGTTGTGTCGTCTCCTTCTTACAGATGTTATGTGGACTCAATAGAATTCCTTCAGAATCAATTCTTGTTGTTTGCACTCAGGAATTTGATTTGGGAACCACTTGTTCCTCTGCTGCCATATGAAAATCGAGTACAACTGACACCCTTAACTTCATTTGAGAGATGTAGATTTATTCTGGGTGTCACTTCAAGGTAATCAATTCTTGTTGTTTATGCTTAGGGGACCCCGTTGAGATCTTGTGTTGTCTCTCACCCCTTCCTTTCTTACTCACTCGTAATTACTTGGGCAGATACAATTTAATGTTCCCAACTGCCCGTCTAGGCACTGCATACTTACTAAGCTTAATCATTGTAAATACAATTAAAAATAATTTAACCCGTTCAGAATTGCTTTCAGTAACTTAAATGAAGCCTATCACTTGACAACAATTTCTGATTCATTAAAGACTATCAAGACAATGTTACTTAATGCAAGGGATTTTCCCATGTCCCCTTTAAATTAACGTTGAATCCAAATAAGTTATGAATTTGACAGTAATTTGGCTCTGCCGTTGCCGGTTGTCATGNATCCTAAGCACTTGTTATTTAGCGTAAGCGGGCATCCTGACACCCATGGTATTATATTTTAGTTTAAACTAAAAAGCCTTTAGCATTACTTTGGATGACCGTAGTCGCTCTTGCTCTTGGATCTCTCATATGATCCCGGACAGTCATCCAAACTATTTCTTTCCAAGATATACGCGTCGGCCCTATTCCATACTCTCGACTACCACTACTTCGTAATGCTCACCAACCTAAGTGTTTCTGCTCATTTCCTTGTATTTCCTGCACTGCTGTGTACCTAAGAGAAACAAAAAATGCCATCTTTTATGAAGACAACAACATTTCTTTCAATGTGACGACCACGGGAAAAACCTGCTCGCAGGTTATAGATAGTTGAGCCCTCACTTAGTCAATAGTCGAACGATTGTTGTCCAGGGCTCATTACGAGCCGGTGAGAGCTTCGGTATGTTTCGTCTAGTTTCGTCTATATTCGTTTCATAATTTATCCTTCATCTTAGGATTACAGTGGATGTCCCTATGACATGGTATATACATTCCGCCTTATATAAATCTGTGTTATACGATTTGCTTAAAGTTATGCAATTACATAAGTCGTTCACAGCCCAAAACGATTGATGTAAAACAACTTTATTTTACAGTCAAACTGAACACGTTACATGAGAAAAAACGACTTACGGTCGTTGAATAATAAACGTTTTTTTTCACAAGAGTGAAAGAGGGAAAAAATTATACAAAAATCCATCAATACATACTGTCTGCTGCATTCTTTCACTGCTTTATCCGCGGCTCTTCTAATACGTTATGCAGGAGCGATCGCAATTTTCTGGCCGCATTATCACGTTATAGTTGATTCTACTGTATTTTTAGATCCGCAAGTGCAAAAGTTCTCATTATAAAAACAGATATCTTTGAGAAAATGATTTCATTACAAAAACTTTTCCATTTATAAGGATAACTATCGGTAAAGTCTTAATAGCAATCGTTGTCCTTCAGCCAACTGGTCTTAACTACTTTCATATTCTACCTGTTTAGTTAACACCTGTCTTAATGCTACCGCAAAACGAATGTAAACCCTCACAGGGCAGATATACATATATACATATATATATATATATATTTATATGTCCATGTGTTTGTCGTTATAGAACAAAGGGGAACATATACCGGAACATATATATCTTTTATCAAAAAAGGTAATAAACCCGCATATTTTGTGCCGTTCTAAGTCTTTCCATTGAAAGCGCAATAAAAATGTAGTTAGTCATAAAATTAAAGATGAGTTCATGGCCCCTTTGAGTGAAATACGGCGACAATAACAACAAAATAAAAGCAAATTCAATGAAATTAAACCCGCATTGTTTATATATATCTATATATATATACACATATATATGTATACAACAGAGATAATAAATTCCCACAGCACATAGCACAATAAACTAAACAAAAACACCCACACATGTTCAAGCAATGCATCTCATGCTGCTTTACTACGCAGCAGATCTCTCTATTCACATACAATATGGTTAAGGGTATAAATTACAAAAGACGGTTTATATTATGGTTTAAATTTTAAAGCGTAATTTCCAGTTAATGAAATCAATCCATGCCCGTGCGCACACACACACACATAGCCATAGACTCGCAAGCACGCACGCACGCACGCACGCAGGCACATACGCACTTGGCACAATGTTGTTCTCTTTATAAATAATTATACAACAGCAAAAACATGCTTAACCTGCTTAAGTATTTTTTAATTAAATTTAAAATATGTATATAAAATGTGTTGTTACATATCCACGACTATATGTACGAGCACCGAAAAAAGGAAATTAAAAAACAAAAAAAGAAAAAACCAAAAAAAATAAGCAAAAATAACGTTAAACGGATTTTTTCCAAACATGTATGTGACGATTGTAAACATGTATGCATGCATGCATGTATGGGTGTGTGAATGCGTTTGTGTATGGGTATGCCGCTATAATATATTTTAACTGCGGCCAGTGATTTAAAGAACAGCTGTTGCCAAAAGAAAACACACACACACACACACACGCGCTCACTCTTACACACATTCATGCACATTTGTGGAGAGTTTTCATGCATAGATTCATTTATGGAAATTCTGTCATCGTTAGAAATGATACCACGCCCGTGTTGTGCGCATGAATCTTGCAGTCTGCAATAATGAATTTTTGTTGTTGTTGGTGTTGTTGTTGTTGTTCAAGTTTTTATTTGTTTCTTTTCTTTTACTAAAGACCTTGCTTCACATACATAAGCTTACGTTATAGTTCTTTTAGAGTTTGTCTTCCAATGAACCTGAATATATGCTCTGCAAAGGCAAATATTCCAGCTATAGGTTGTTTGTTGTTCCTGTACTCGAGATACTTTTTTTTTTTTTTTCGATTTTATTTTTTTTTTTTTTTTGATTTTTTTTTTTTTTTTTTTTTTT
>KK502601.1:231316-246349 GCA_000688735.1 Glossina austeni
CGAGGTTTTTCGACTTATTTCTTAAATGTCTTTAACTTCTTTTATATTTATGAATTTCAGATATAATTCCCTTTTTCCAAAGTCGGAGTTATTTTTTATAAAAAATTTAATGAATTAAAATGAGGAAGCACGAAATAAATTAAGTGAACTTTAACAAGAACTTTGTAATATTGTTTACACCTAATTCCCTTTTTACACGATTTTTTTTACACGAATTTTTTGGGAAAGTATCTATCGTGTAAAAAGAGAATTAGGTGTATACTGCTAGTACTACTACTAAGCGAGCGATTTAGTGTACTATGCGAATTGGTCGGTCTTGCCCAACTTTTTGTCAATCTTCCTTCTGATTAATTAATTAATTAATTTAATATTCTATTGCCTTAACTATGGAGCATGCAATCCTTCTTCAATTGGTTGGAGAGATACTAAGTTCATCTTTGAATCGTTCAGTTTATTTATTGATTCTTAATTCCAAGTTTATTGAATCGATTGTAAGAAAATATCAATTCAAGAGTTGTATGATTATTGATGGGTAGTTGAATTCTCTTTCAAGCAGATAAATAATACTGCGTTTTTGCTTGCCATTCACCCTATTGGCTACATTTTCAGTTTTCCATTATTGTCTCTTTGCAATACCGGCCGTCAAACTTTCACTTCGCGTAGTTGATTTACGAAAACCAAATAATGAGAAATCTATCTCGTAATTTTTTTCTACATCGTCAAACGATGAGCCGGGTTTTTTCTTCTTTTCACAATGAATGGCATTTGCAAAATTTTTGAGGTTAAAGACATTTATTATAAGCTGTGATGAAAAGTTTACCTTTTCTCATTCTTTCAATGTGTTATTCTCTCCAGGTCTTAGATTAGATTACAGATTCTTTTCTTTCATTTACTTCTTACTTTCCTTTTTTTCCTTTGACAATCACTTGACTCTTTGTCTACTCCCTGTTAGCAGTAAACATCATGGTCGGACAAAGCCGATTGTGAAATACCCTAAACAACTTTGCCTAATATCATTAGGCATAAGTACCATGTGGTAAGTGACCGCAATAGCAATAGTAAATTTGGACCAAATAGATTGATTTGTCGGCCTCGGACCGATGTAAGATTTATCATGAAAAGGAAGCCTTTATATGACGAAAAGTCCAGTTCTTAACTCTTTAGGGCATAACTAGATGCAGAATAAGAAGATCGTTAACAAGAAAATTAACTTTGCTCAACCTACACAACAGTCAGTTGTCTCTTCGGGCTTTCTCTCATGACAAAATTTGTCGTTACATGGGAACAAGGGACAACTTTTTGTATCCTATCATAACAATAAATGATTGCCTATATTATTAGGCAAAAATGGTGTAGGGTGTTGAATAGTCGGTCGGTAGTTGCCTACCTCGTTTTTATTTGTTTTGTCATGAAGTACACGAAAATTTTTATTATCCGTTGCTATATGAACGATCACTCGTCATGAGACTCCTTATAAAAGAAGAGGTGGTAGCAAATAGATCAACGTGATCAAAATTTGGAAGAGTAACTTCATATAACGAATCACCGCCATCATAACTTATTACAAGTTATACAGTATTGTCATTTAAAGCCTTCTTTTTTTGAAGTACATATCTATGGAAGAAGGTTCAAAAACTGATCCCAATCGAGTGAAATTTACCCGATATTACTTTTCATGAATTTTTGTCGCAAAATACAAATTTTTTCACATAAACCCAATACAGCGAAAGTGATCGTAAAAAAAAAAAGTTATATTCAATTTATTTTTAATAGGGCTCCAATTTGTGCCAAGACATCTCAGCGTAAAAAACCATGCCCAAAAAAGTCAAAAATTGCACACACAACACACAAAATTGCAACTCGAACACAAAAATACATGGACAGAGAGACTTAATTCAATTCAATTCAATGTAATATGCATATGTATATGTACCTATTCTTGCATAAACAGACAGACAGAGAGACACTTTTCTTAAATCTATTCAAATCATCGTTCATCACTATTCATCATTCATCATTATAATGTATCGACTTAGTAGAATAAATCGTTCTTCATGTTACATACAATTTCATAAAGTTAACACACCTCTTACCGGCAAGTAGGGCGAGATTTAAAAAAATCAGTACAAAGTCGAAAAACCACAAGAAAGAAATATAAATCTCGGAAAAGTAAGGCGTTTTGTCGACTTAGTGATAATATTTCTTTTATGTTACATCAATAAGCGCCTGCATAGCCGACGGCATTTCTATCAAATTTCATAGAAAATTTTCTTTCCTTTGTAGACGACTAAGCCGTAAGTAAGTATTAAATAATAAGTGAGCGTAGATTGACTTTGTTTACGCTTATGGGAAATTTTGATGAAAAAAATAAATAATTTTTTTTTGTTTTCTAAAAATTTCAAGTTTTTTTTTTTGTTATCGCTATGTAATAATAATTTTACAAGCGTTTCATGTAATAATCTTATTATAAAGTGTTTATGAGGCCATAAAACATGCGTCTACGCATTACTATGTTAAAAATTTAATAAATTTCACAGGCAATGAGCCTTAATGTTGGAAAATTTATAAGAAAGCATTCAACGAGATGTCTATCTGATGCAGGAGAAGTTCAATTATATATACATATATATACATATATATATATATATGGTTTAGGAGCAGAGTTTTTTTTATGGTTCAGCAAAAGCGCACGAGAAGATTAACAAGCACTCACCCTTAAGGTTTACGAAGAAATCGTCGTAATTGATTTGTTAATCAAGGATGCTTATCCTTCCGATCGGGCATTACAATCTATCATATGAAGGCTTTAAACGGCCACAATGACTTGGTGATGACTCTATTTATCGGACTTAAACTCCATTTTAACCTACATGTTAGATGTTTGCAGAAGTTTTAATCACTTTTCCACATGAAAAAGATATTTATTGTGTGTACATTAACATCAAAATAGTTTCCATCATTATCTACAACATTTTCCAATATTTTTGACAACAAGGCGATCTCATGTCGAAAGAACTTATATTAGTTCGGCGGCCCATCCACCCATCGACCCATTTTCGCACTTTTTCAACTTTTCGGACCCGCATGCCTGCCAAGCCATGCTACACCGATCTGAACAAATGATAATCAGGAGATGCCATGCCTGGTGGTGTACGTTGGGTATGGCAGAAGTTCTCATTCGAGCTGCAACAGTAATTCTTGCCACAAGTGGCCAAAAAATCGCATTTTCTGCTTTTAATCCATTGAAATCAAACCCCACAATTGGGACATGATGATGGAGCAGTAGCGCCATAGGCTTCTGAAAGTGTTGGGTGAGCTTCGGCAGCAGATTTCTTCAAATAAACAACAACAATATTGAATGAATTTGGAAGAAGAGGAATTTTGACCGCCCCATGGTTAGCGTGGGTGTACGCCGGATAAATCAATAATTTTACAAGGGAACTTGTTATTTTATATACAGGAAGGTCAAGGAAGGATCGATTTTAACCGTTCTGTACCCGAATATTTCGCATTTCTTCATCATTTTTTACCAGGAGAAGTTGTTGATCAAAATTTTTGCAAACACCTGACATAAGTAATTTGATGTTTAATGTTGAGATTATGTCCAGTGGTGTTGTGCTAATTTTTTTTTTACCGGAACGCGTATATATAATTATATAGACAGGGCCGATTCTGGGTAGGCGGCCGCTCTGTGGGTACAGCAATAAACTATACCAGGGATGAGTAACGTACGGTCCGCTTGCATTAAAATTTATGTATGACTTTCCTTCTGATCTTTATTTTTTTAAAATTTTATATTTTTTTCTTCTAATGTTTATTATAAATTCTCGTTATCAGAAATCATTTTTAGTTCCGGAACGCGTTTCTGTCCAAAAAGGAAGTACCGGAACGACGTTCCGGAGTTTTCCGGCTCGACAACACCACTGATTATGTCCCGCCTCCACCATCCAGTAGCAATCGATATAGATTTAATTCGATGTGATTAGCATCGGTCCTCTGTCCTCTTTAGGAAAGAAAATTTCCGTTTACCTCATGTCTTCTTATAGTTTAATGTTCCGTTTTTTTTTTTCTTAAGGAGAAAAAAGTGAAATTGATCCCAAGTTTTGTTTTCCTTCTTCTTCCTTTTTTGTTTTTTTGTTTTTTTGTTTTTTTTTTTTGTAAATTTATTTGCAACTATTAAGCCAAAGCCCAATTTACAAGTAGATGTGCAGAGAAAGAATTAAAAGTGTATTCAAGTGATCGCCTTGCTCTATGACTTAGCATAGCAATTGTTAACTGTCATCATCATGAAGGAGAAATTTACGTGCTCAGGAAATGAGGTCAATTTTCTTTTAAAAGCATTCAAATTGTCATCAAAGGATGTCAAAGTATACTATAACGCTTACCAACAACAAGCTGAGCAGACAATAAATGAACATTAGGTCGAAGAGGACGATTTTTTTTTTTTTTTTTGCAAATTGAAGGTACGAAAAAGTGAAGAGAATTTTTTCTTTCTTTCACTCACGTGACTTTGCGTTTGCATAAGCGGCGTAAATATTGATTTTGATGTCGTTCCTAAAATTTCTACATTTAAAAATTTTTTACTTTTTACCTGTCGCTGCAATTTAAAAAGAAAAAAAACAATGAAATCCAGCGAAGTGTTCTAAAAACGGACAGTCATAGCGTTTCGTTAAGACCCCCTAGAAACTTTTGCAATTTCGGTAAAAGTTTTACTAACCTTGTCTTCCACTAAAACTGGGGTAATGCTTTTTACTTGAGTGGCTTCATTAATGCTCTTTTTTCCGGTGTCAGCCTATTGCCGTGACTTTGACTTTTTTTCCCCCCCTCCCATCAACGATGAACGCGCTATGACGGGCAGACTTCTCATCATCTTTGGTCTCTTTCCGACCTTCGTGAAAACATTTCCACCATTCATAGAACCATGGTTACGATGTAGCCTCGCATCACCAGAGATTTGCATCTGAACTTTTATAAGCAAATGCCGTGGACGGGGCGCTCATATCAGGCGCATTATTTTTTCCGCTTTCCCGACTTTCATCTTGAAAATTTCTTCACAAGTTTCTTCAAGGCCTTCATCAGCATGTTCGCACGTACCTACCTTGAAACTGCGATTATGGTGCAACAACACGTCACTAGCAGTTTTTCTTCGCATTTTCATAAGCAGACTGTATTCGCAGCATCTTCGACATCATTCCGGTCTTTCTAGAAGCACTTGCACTTGCATCTTTCATAAATCCGGGTTCTTGATCAGGTATTCCAGTAAAGATTTTTTATTAACATAAATAAAAAATTAATTCCGGTTTTACCTAAAAAAACACACCCAAAAAAATGTTCAACTTCTGTACTAACGCTTTCTCCTTTTTGCCGCACACGACTAAGGAAAGTGTACAGATTCGGCGAACAACAGCTCATGGCGGGTAACAAGTGAAATAGCAATGCAGTGGGATACTCGCGTGCAGGCAGCTTCGCACTGCTCACGGGCCTTACATTGCGACTAAGAAAGACAAAAACAATTTATGCTCGCCTTTAGAGGACCTTTGATACCCTCCTCCTCAAATCAGTTATAATCAAAAATAGTTTGGCAAATCACCTAAGCGATCGGCTGAGTTTTACTATACGAAATATTTTTGCCACATTTTAAAGTAACGTAAATTCAGTCCTTTCGTCCGCTGCGTCTATTGCCCATTTTGTCGATGTTTAGTTGTAGAAAGGCTTGGCAGATGCGTTAACCTTGTTTCAATTCCACATCTTGTCAGATTAATGTGCCTACTTGGGGGCGTGGTTTCAAGCACATTGTTTGCAAACTCGACCTTTACCCTTAGCTTCGGCTTTGTATAGAAACTTTGATGGCTACCACGAGCGTACTAAAAACGAAGGTTAGAGAGTTTATTATGGTTAGATCGGCTCATTATCTTATGCTAATCCTCGGCATATATATGAAGGCTTCTCTTCACTATGCTAGGTGTTACAAGCACAAGAACAAATCTAGCAAAAGCAATCTTTCACGGATAGCTCTGCCCGGTATTCTATCTCAATGACTTTTCAGCTAAAAACTTGTTGCTTAGAATGAAAAAAAAAAAAGATTTACCTAAACCCTTGCAACGGAATGGGCTCGGCTTAAGGCCGTTTTCAATAAAACTTCCAATTTCGAATGGAAGTGAATGTCGTGAAAGAGATTTTCTCTTAACTGAAAGTTACATAAATTTCTCTTTCTCGCAAATTTTCTTTCAATCAACACTAACTGAGATTAAAACTTATGTTTAAGATTACGTCAAGTTAACTATTGACTGACAGAATAAGTAACAAATAGAAAATATTTCATAACATACACAAGAAATAAGAAGAGTCGTATCTGAATAATTGAACTAACAGTAAGTAGCAAAATATAATATAAACTTTAGTTAAAAGTGTCAGTTAACATTAAAATGAAACGAATGAAATGCAAATAGCTTTTGCGTGATTAAAATTCCTATAAATTTTCCATTTGCAATTTATTTAAACAGCTTTACGCATTTATTCGCAGACTCAATAAATGCTTAACACAGACCAGGCCAGACAGTTTCATGTTCAAACATACAAACAATCTTTTGTGCTTCAATCATTTATCTGTTGTTTGACGCCCCTATAAAAAAAAAAGAAAAAAAAAAAAAAAAAAAAAAAAAAAAAAAAACAAAAAAAAAAAAAAGAAGAAGAAGAAGAAATAATGCTTTTTTTATTCTTTTATTTTCTTAAATAAATTGCAATATAATCAATTTTAATGACGATTGTCGAACAATTACATTTCGCATAATAATTAACATTTTTCGCTTTTTTTTTTTTCTTTACGCTTCTGTGTGTGCATTGCCAACAATAAAACACAAGGATAACTTCAGGCTCGCACATGAATACATTAAAAAGTTTATGGCCTCTCTCTCTCTCGTAGGTAGGTAGGGTAGGTAGGTAGCGCAGTCAAAGTGCTTTAAATTTTACTATAAACGTAATGACGCAAATTGAATTTTTTTTTTTGCCTTTTTTTCTTTTTTAAATAATTTCTCGATAATTTCACAAAAAAAAAAAAGAAAACTTTGCTTATTTAATCAAACTGAGTATAAAAAGTAATAAACGCTTGAAAATAAAAAAAATGTGCTTTTATATTCTACACCACTTGTGGCACCATGTGCGGACAAAAGGATCTGGGATGGGCTCACGCTTTGAGTAGATGTTAATTTGCCTGTCCATCTGTCCATTTTGTTTTCTTGTCCAGGTCGCAATATTTAAGATAATTCAATGAAATTTGGCATAGTAGGGTGTGCCCCTAGCTCGAGCTGGAGCACCGAACGATACGAGAATATATTAAGTTAGTGCCGATGTAGGCAACACCCAGAAGGTCTACACATAGACCAACCTTGAAGCCTGTATCGATCTAAGCTTGTCTGTCCCTATGTCCGCTTCTTATTTTTGTGTTCGACCTACTGGCCACAATTTTTGGGATATTTTAATGAAGTTCGACAAGCTGGAGTGTTTTGGAAATTATTGCAACCACTTCCCATAGAACATTTTATTTTGAAAAGTTAGTTATATGAATAACTAACTGTAGGGTGATGTGATGGGCCTTGGCTCGCTATAGACTTTTCATTTATTTAATTTATTTTTTTTCTTTTATGCTGAATTTTATCGCAAAATGTAGACAAAGCCATGCATGGAAATAGTTTTCCTTAATCTACCGAAAGAGGTCTATTCCTGAAGTTGACATATTTTCGTTTTGTTTTTTTTTTTTTTTTTTGGTTAATATAATAACAAAAAGTGTGGTATTTAAGTGTTTTCTTTTTAAAGTACAAGTCAAGCGCTAGATAAGTGCAATAAAATTACAAAAGAAATAAAAAAACAAAAATTTACTTACATTTCTATGCAGGCAGAAGATATGGCAAAGAAAAAAGGAAAAACAGAAGAAGAAAGCATCTTTAAAGAAAACATGTTGTATTCGTTTTGGGAAAAACAAGGGAAGAAGGAATAATATCAAGAAGGTGGATGGCTGACTGGCTGACTCGCTGGCTGACTAACTGGCTGACTAGCTGGCATGCCTTCAATATGCAATACATGTAAGATGTTCTTCTTAAGGCCATTAGAGTACAAATGTTGATGCAAAGAAAACGACTAAGACAACATGTCGTGAATATTCTATATAAGTATATATATATATACGTATATATATATGTGTGTAAGTAAGTCTATGTATATTTTTTATATTATTTTTAGTAATGCAAAGAAACTTAAAATGCGAATTTCTCTTTACGTTCGTCTGTCTGTCCTAACTAAATAAAAGTAGATATATATGTTTATATGAACCACTCCCCAAGGAATTTCATTACATGTTCCGTGCTGCATGCAAGTATGTGTGCTTTACATTTTATATTAGTTTTAGCATTTCCAGCCACCACCATATAGCAAAGCACAGCTTGCACAAGTTCCTTTTATGTGCATACATGGAAAACAGTAAAGTAAAGTAAAGTAAAGTAAAGTAAAGTAAAGTAAAGTAAAAGAAAAAAACTTGAATGTTAAAAAGTTGTTGTACTTTTGAGAAAACTACAAAATAAAGAAATCTTAACTAATGTTATGTCCGTCTGTACATATCTGTCTTGCTCTCTCTTCTCTCTTCTCTGTCTCTCTCTCTATAAAATATATGTTTATGTAATGTGCCTGTGTCAGGATACTTGTAAGGAAACGTACATGTGTACACAAAGTCAAAATGAAACTCAAGTGAACTGTGTAGAAAACTGGAAACTAAGAAATAAACTTTTTTTTTCTTTCGCTTTTTTCCTTTTCCAAAAGGAAAGAAGCAAAAGACACGAATGAAATTGTTAGACAGTGAGAAATGATTTGGAAACATCACCTACTGAGCATAGAAAAAATAATCAAAAGGAAAAAAAAACAAAAACAAAAACAAAAAAGGAAAGAAAGCTACAGCCCATTATGTAACCAACTAATGGATACAAAAAAAAAAAAAACAGCAACAACAAAAAATTCAAAATCAATATCCCATCACGAATGCATTCATTACACAAAGTGTTTTTTTTCTTCGTTTTCAGGTTCATTAAGAGAACAAGAAAAGGAAAAAAAAAACAAAAATATATATAGCTATATATATATATATATATATAGATGTATATATATAGGAACAAATCAACAAATATATATATAGAACTAATCTAAAATTACCTTAATATCTGGTCTCTCTCAAATTTGTAATAATATGACTATTGACTGCAGTTCGTTCTTTTACTTAATTTATTTATTTATTTATATTGTTTTTATTTATTTTCTTTTGTTGTTGTTGTTTTTTGATTTTCTTTAATATCGCTATCGTTAGCACACCATGTATTAATGTTTCAAGACATATTTAATGTCGGTGCGGCGCTTTCATGCTGTTCAATGGTTGAAATGATGATAATGACGCTGCCGCTGTTGTTGCTGCTGTTGAGTCCTTGCCTTCTTGTCTGATTTCGTATTATGCCATGGGCGTTGTTACTGCAACCACTGCATGTGGCAGTTAGACAATCCCTTTCACACAAACATTGTTCCTAAAAATGTTATGTGCATATATATCTATACACATACATATGCATATATATATGTAGACTGAAGAAAAAGCCTTCTTTCAATTGGTCCTACAAAGCTTTCTGATTTCAATGATTTATTATTAATACCAACGGGTAGAAAACTTTACAATATTATGCATATGTGCATATGTAGCATTGAATGTGTTCAAGGAAATACAAAAAATCTAATGCTTTGGATATGTGACGCGCCTCGCTGTAAATGGATGCATTTGTCCATTAATTGTTAGTTAAAATAATTGAGAAGAGAACGATATCGAAATGATATAAATCTCAGCAAAAGAAGTTATGGCACTGCAATGTCGTCAAGCGAAGTGAAACAGTTGCCGTCGGAACAATATTAAAGTTTGACGCATCAACACAAGCACGCGGAATTAGTATACACATCAGTAAAGGATTGCGTCTCGTGAAATGAAGGCACAAATAGGAATCGAATCAAATGAAATTATTAGAGATAATCGACCTCGCGAAGTGTAACTACAAGGTTGCATTTGCAAAGTGGCTTCAAATGAACTCACTATAGCTAACTAAAGCTAACAGAAACGACGATAAGGCGAATCTTATCAAGTGGCTCAAAACCCGAAGACATCGCTAATGAGCGGATCTCTTACAAATGAAGCGAAGCTTTAAGAACATAAAATTGACCTAAGTTGCGGTAGCACGGAATCGGCGGAGACCGTCAGAGAACGGGACTCGCTAGACGTTGTCTAAAACTTGGATGTAGTCAAGCGGAGTTTCAAGAGCGTAAAAGTGTTGCGCAGTTTATGAAATGAACTCACAGTAGCACGGAATCAGAAAATCATCTTGTCAAGTGAATCACAGCAACATGGATGTGAAGCAAGCGATAATGACGTAGTTTCGTTAAGTGAAGCCAGTTGAGCCACAACGTCGGAGAAATGGAAAAATATGAGGAAATCACAAAACGTCGACAGCAATAATGTAAGTACCGTTGTAGTCTAGTTCCACTTTTAATGCTTTAATTCAGATTGATATCTGATCGTAGTTATAAGTGCTCGATCACAAACACACACCTCCCAGATTGCGGCCACTCTCCATCTCTCCCTCCCGACACCTTTCTAACCATCAGCTTACTATACTTATAGAGGATATTCTTCGCGAGATTCATCATATTAAAAAAAAAAAATAAAAAAATTTAACCAGAATCGTCCGTCTCGTCGTCCCTTAAGAAAGAAGTGAAAAGATTCCCTTAAAATTTTATTTAACCTTCAGATAATTTTTACTAATGCATCGATTTTTAGTTTCCAAGAAATGTGAAAATTCTTTCCAATTGTAATTCTGGTGATTCATGTTCAGCATTTGAGGAAGCAACATGCGAGGAGCACAATTTCATACACAACACCGGAGCTTGCGATTATATATTAAATTTGTCAAAATATTTGTAACGACCAGACGGAATCCATTCGTGTGGATGTGATGTGTTTCTCGTAAACATATTCTCTATGAAATCTAAAGTTAGGATAACGGTTCAACACATGGCGAAAGCATTTGAAGTTTTTGCATCAAATTTCATCGAAAAACATGCGCCCAGTGCAACATAAACTAACACAACCTTTCTCTTCAAAAGGCAATAAAATTGCTTTTTCTACTCATTATGCACACACACTCAGCAGATACGATGACAAAAATTGTGATTCGTATTCAATGGGTGATTCTTACGTGTGTGTGCCAAAAGTCTTCCTTGTCCACTTGATATTAGAGAGTAGTGAGATTTCATCTTTTTTTTTTTTTAATTTTTTTTATTCTTTTTTTAGATAAAGCGGTGATGGCTAGAAAAGTATCGGTCACAGCCGCATATACTTTTCTTACTGTTTTTACATTACATTAAATTTGCGCTACATTTAGTAATCGCGTAATTTGCTGAACATTTCTGAGAAAACAAAATAAGCTAAGAAGGATACCTTGTCTTTATTGTTCGTTCTGCAAATAATTGCAATTTTCACGAATGAGAGACCGCTTTACCGACAACTTTACCCTTTTCAGAAATAATAATATTTGTAGAAGAGGAAAATCAATTCCGTTGTTATCCTTTTCAGTTGAAAACATCAAAGAAAAGAAGCAGCGGAAAAGTTAAGTTAAGTTAAGTGCAGTCCAGCTTGCAGCAGAAACAAAGGCCTTTTTGGCGAAACATAACTTTAGGTAAAACGATTAGTAACTACTATGCGCAGAAATTGTACTCTAAAAAAATAATTTGAAGCTTTTTTTTATTCCGCTACTCGATCCAAGTGAATTATTAGCGATCTTCAATTTTGAATATCGCGTTTGCTTGGTTCCTTAACTTACTTCTTTGATATAATAGACGTTTCCGTGTTACTTCCTTCCTATCGCTATGAGTGCAGAGATGTACAAAGCAAAGATAAAAAAGTACAATTAAAGAATCGATTAAACGGAGCGAATCCCTTGACTTGGCAATTTTGTAGATTGCAAAAGGAAACATGTGGTAAAGCGCGGGTGTATTATTTGATTAATCGGAAGTGCATTTATGTTCATCTGTAAGGCATACGTCTGAAATACATGTCTGATCGTCTATGGACGTGTTCATTAGTGAATTTTAAGCACTTTACGCTTCTGTTTTATTACCATAAATATTTTCTTCGAAGGTCAAGTCAATATCTTTTGCTGTGATCGTTGTAACGACACTGCCTATATCCTCCCTGTTTGTGTATAGACGTGCGTTAAATTTTAAGACAATTCGAAAGTGCCACCTTAGGACTATTGGAAACCTACGAGAACGATGTACATGCCTTTGCTGAGCTAGTTAGTTCTTGAGATGTGCGAGGCTCACACACCCCTCAAACTGTTACAACTAAAAGAACAGCAAGTGCTTACCCTTTAACGAACGATCGGGCAGACGTATCCTAACCTATCAAACAAGCATCCCTTGTTCTCCTGGACCTTCCCGTACCCGCCCCAACTGTGGTTTGTTTTACAATTCCGACCTTCGTTCGCCATCCTTAATTCCCCTCTTCTTCTCGTCCCGAAAAACCGCTCAAAGCCCAAAAAACAAACAAAAATTACGTCAAAACACTAACCACTAACTCTTTGTGCGCGAACTTAACAAAGTAAGTGATACCGGGTTGCATTTTTCGAAAACATAATTTTTTAAGTCAAAACCACACATTACATAGTTATATGTTAGTTAATCTTGTCTCTTCCAATCGTTTTTAGAGGCACATAATAGCCATTCCAGCTTTAAATTGTCTTCGCAAAGTATTGAACTTAATTTCAATCAATTCGTTGATGTTCGCTTTAATCTACGGCTTTTACGCGGCGGTAAACGCGTGTGTGTCAAATCTCAACTTTTTTACAGTCTTGAAGACTGTAAGCACTTTGAAGACTTTCTTAGTCGCAGCTATGCATGTCAAGATTACGGGGGCTATCGCAAGAAAATTTATACTTTTGGCCACTCGTCCCAACTAAAATGGTACGTCCATATATCATCACTGTTCATGTGAGAACAAAAAACAAACACATTGCCTGTCAATTTCTTGTCGAAAGCTAGGTTACAGTGGCTAGCGCTGCCAGATGTTAACTGAAAGCCATTTGTTCCATCTCTGATTGCCCTCATTCTGTCATTTACGTTGCCAGCCTTTTTGATCTGGCATAACCTAACTTACTTTGGTAACCCAACCGAACGGGAGAAGTGTTTACGTAAGGGACGATTCAAAGAAACTTTTTTTTTTTGTACATATTAGAAATTGAAGGACAAATTTACCGCATCCTGTTTCTCGGTGATTGAAGAAAAAGGGAAAAAGTGAGCGTTACTTTAAAGCCTCAACTTGGGAAAAAATAGTTAAAAATAGAAGTAAAACCCGGTCCGCACAAATGCCTTTTGAGTTTCCAACTTTCAATGTCTTTGCTTTTTTCCATTATCTTACTAATCTCGAACATGAAATAGCAATTGATTGTACGTCCCTGCAGAGAATAATCTATTGGCGTCAATTACTGATCAGAGTCAATTAAAACTTTGATTTGATTGAGATTAATCGAGGTCGACGGAAATCAAAACAACTCTCATAATAAAATGTCCGCAACGAAATGTGGCAAACACTTTGAACGCACAGTCTTCCCCTAATCTACATTAACGTGCCGTCTTTCTCATGGGTTTTTCAAAAAAAAAAGAAAAAAAGCCATTAATTTTTTTTTCTTCTTCTTCTTTTTCTTCAACTACATCGTTTTCTAACATCGTGCCTTTTTTAGCTTGCGTTTCATTCATTTTTTTCTTTTTTTGCTTTTTAATAAAAAACAGAATTTAATTTTGTTTTTATGAAATCTTCCTTTCCTTACCCTTTCTAAGTCTCCTGATGATTGCCTTCTAAGAAAACCGCATTTTTAACTCGCAAGCAATCAAACAAAGTTTGGAGAAAAGATAAAATCTTGAATTTATTTATATATAGATGTACATATTTATAACGAATTGTAGTGTAGTAGTAAAATAAATATGTTTCCTCATCATAGTTGTGCAGTAGACTTTCCTGTCAATTACAATTCTCAAATTAAAAATTTCCTTTCGGATTTCTGATAATATTTTTAATTAAAGAAAAACACATATGTTATGCTTCAGTTTATTTTTCAATTTCCCGCTTATGGCTCTCTATAATGAAACTTGAAAGGCAGATTGAAAATGTTAGATAAACATACTTACAATGATATATTATAAGCATTTATATATATATATATATATATATATGTATAGATACGTATCCTAGGACTCATATAAAAGTTTATATAAGACCATCTTGTTGATATTTTGCTTTGTTCGTTGCTTATGTTGATGGTATGGACGTATGTACAATATATTTCAAATCAATATGCATAAGCACCAACAAATAGATACTCTTGCTGACATATGAATCCATAGCCAGCCATTTAAGCTAGATATTGCGCAGGCCCAACCACTACCACCACCACCACCATCATCATCATCATCATCATCACCACGAACAACATTATTGCATCGAAACATACTGACACTGTCATTAGGCACTGACAAATTGCTTAATTACATAGCACTTCCCATTGAAGACGTTGTTGCTCTTATTGCTTTCTTGTGTGTGTGTGTGTGTGTGTTTGTGTGCACTTATAATGTACGGAAAGTAAAAACTAAACATTTCCTCATTTTCTTAAGAAAATTACAACAGCAATAACGCAAACTTTTACATAAATAAAATAATTTATGAGCTAAAGTAACAAACAACACTAACAACAACAACAACAAAAATAAGAAGACCGACAATACCAACAACAGTAACAAAATACATGTCATTACAATTTTCACATAGCTTGGCTTGGCATATATAGTCAACGATTAGAAAGAAGTAAAATTCAATATGACATCCTTGGCAAGAGAAAAAAAAAAATAAAAAAAAAAAAAAAAACCTTTTTAAGGGGGGGGGGGGTTATTAAAAAAAAATTTTTTTTT
>KK502601.1:247192-262404 GCA_000688735.1 Glossina austeni
CTTCCTCCTTCCTCCTTCCTCCTTCCTCCTTCCTCCTTCCTCCTTCTTCCACTTCAACTATCATGGCCGTAGTATATCTAAGAGCAGTTAAATAGATCACTGAGGGTAGGTTATTAGATAGCTGGTGTGGCGAATATAGTGGGTCTTATAAGGGTCAAGGATAAGTGCACCCACAGTGGCTTTAGCACTTCTCACAGCCTGCAATAGCAGAAGAAAGAAGGCTAATCACTGCTTAAGGAGTAACCCATATTTCTATCCACAAACTGTCGTTTCTTACCATTATCTATGACAATGGGTTCATAACGCGCTTACGGGTTAATGAGCAGTAGTTAAACGAAACTGCAATGCTTCTATGTACCTCCTACCACTTCAACTATCACGGCCTTAATATATTCTGAGAGTAGGTAAACACATCACTAAGGACAGGTGAACAGATAGATCGGGCGGCGAGCTTAGTCATTTTATAAATGCTTCTCGCGCAGCTTTAACACTTTGTCGGCTTTCCTTACAGCCTTCAACCGCAAACGTCAGGCTTTCATTTGCCAACGGTAGCCCAACGACTTATTAGTCGAAGAGATCGCCTATAGGAAAAAAGCTCATCGCTCCTTAAGGAGTAATGCAAATTTCTATCCACAAACTGTCTTTTCTTTCCTTTATCTATGTATTTGTGAGCAGTAGTTAAACGAAATATTTTTGCTTATATATGCTGCTTTCCATTTCAATTTTCATTGCCTTGAAACTACTAACGGTACTAAGATAAAAAAATAGATGGCATGGTGAGTATAGTCATCTTATAAGAAACAAAGCTAAATGCTCTGAGTGAGTCCTGACAGCTCTAGGTATACTAACCAACTACAAGTCAGTGCTAAATGGCCTTAAAAAAGCTTTAGAACTATGTGAGATTTGCTTGCGACCTCTAACTGTATAATTGAGACTTTCGTCGGCCAATGATCATCCAAGGGCTTAGTAGTCGAAGAACTTTTTTATTTAGCTGTAATACTTGTAAACTTACCTGAGACAAGTAAGCGCCTAAACGATGTCACGAGTTCAGAGGTCTTGTATGGCCCAAGTCTTAATTCTTTTGCCGACTTCTGGCATCTTAGTCATCTTATGCTTCTACATTTGCACTAGAGTTCTTTCCCCACATCTTCTAATTACGCTCTACCCACTTTCTAGCTAAAAAACTCCGCTTAAGGGGTTATGACAGTTTATAAGACTCTGTTTAATTTTTTTATTTATTTTTTTATAATTAACTTAAATGCTTCCTAAAGAAAAATTGCTTTATGTGACTCAAAAAATCAATTTTTTCGAATGAAGTGACGGAGCGCATCTTGCGAGCAATTTGAGGTCGATTGGGTTAATGCAAACTTCCGCGTATAGTCTTCTAAAATGTAAATAGCAAATGTCTGACCTATTCGAGTCACCATAGGTCAGTTGTGTGAGATCGAGCTGAACCCTAAGTCAACTTTGGAATTATTAGTCCCAAGACAGATGCCAGTTTATTATTATAATATCGATGGGAAATTTCCAATCAGGAAAGCAGGAAAGAAAAGCAAACATTAATCAGGGGATTTTCAAGCCAATTTCCTGCTCCAGTTAATTTCCTTATTAAACAATCTATAATCGCCTATGCTTGTAAAAGTGATACTAGATAGGAAGATTCCTTGGCATAGAAGGTAAAGAAGGCACTTCTAAACGATCAGATCCGTTCGTAAGCTTATAATTACTTCATATATTTTATACACTTTCTCGGATTCAACGACCAGTGTATCTAGACTTTTACGGGATATCCTTTCAGTGACTAATAAGGATAATAAGACATTTATAAAGATTTTAACGTAAAGATAGTCGACTTTGTAATCTATGCGACTGCATTAAAAATGCTAAACATATGAGATTTCTTGCCATGAGCCAGCAACGTCCAGTAGTAGTAGTAGTAGAGATAGTGCCCTCAGCCAAATAATTTTGTGACTCGTACTCGACGCAAGGCATATGCAAATAGAATGCGGTTGCGTGTTTAGCACACAATCACACTTTTGTAATAAAACAGCCAAAGAATGTATTCGTAAATTTGCAGACAATACCCAAATGCTTCTTCTCTTAGCAGCGAATCTAAGCATAATCTATAATACCTTCGGAATGAGGGTTAAAAGCATAAGAGCTTCTCTACCTACTATATGCTACTGGATTGAGATTTAGAAAACCAACTAGGCCTCTCACTTTATGCTTACCTGATTACCTTATGAGCCAATAAAAAAAAAAAAAAAAACGCCACATTACTTATATGACATACGATAAACGTAATGTAAACAAAATTTTCTTTTGTATCCCACATATGATGATGATGGGTATTCGAGATTCGCTTTAAGGCATGTGTAGCTTTTCTTTTTAAACTTAGTTTTTTTTTTCTGTTTTCTGTTTTCTGTTTTCTCCTTTTCCTTTTTCTTTGCGCACTTTATACAACACACGACCGACAAGGAAAAAGAAAAAAAAAAAAAAAACTGTTGACGATGACAACGGAATTATGTTACAAAATTTATGCTTGAATGCTACTTATAAAAAGTACAAATAAAAGGAAAAAACGAAACACACACACGCACATATACACAGCATGCACCAACTACACAACTTACAACAAGCGGAATAACAAACAAAAAAAAAAAAAAAAGAACTGAGTAATAAACTTTATAACTCGTAATACGTAATGCTTTCATAAGCACCGTAGCAGGGTATACGTTGTGCATTATGAGAACAATAATACATATATATGTATATATATATATATATATATATATATATATGCATGTATGTATGTATATGCATGTATGTATGTATATATAAGTTGTAGATTGAATGCTTTCTGACTCCGTTCGGTACAAGGTTAACTTGCAAGAAAACAAGCCAACAAACAACAGCGCAGTTATCAGAATGTTTCTGAAATGTTTTGCGAAAACAAGAGATTTTGATAAATGTGCTAAAAATTTTTTAAAAGCTCTTATGGTCATTCTGTACTTATAATTATCGTAAGTTTAAAGTATCTTAATATCCTGTTTGGCTCTCACAAAAAAAAAAAGGGAAGCAATTTAATATACTATAGTAGGCCGTGGCCTACCTTACGCCATCCTTTAATTATTCGTACAACGACTTTTCGAAATAAGACGTTATATGGAAAGTGGTTGAAAAAGTTATCCGATCCGAGCCCCTTTCAATAGCATCCGTTCGTGAGCCCAAGAACGTCCAGTGTACAAAATTTCATTAGAATATCTTAAAAATTGCGGCCTGTAGGTTGAATGCAAAAAGACAGACAGATGGACTGACAAGCTTAAACAGATTCAGAAAGTGACTCTGCGTGTAATAAATGTCTTTCCAGATGTTGCGTATGTCCTCACAAATATAATACACCTTGCCACCACACTGAGAACTCCTTCATCTAAATAATTGAGAGAACATTTTAGCTCTTCAAACTTAAAGTTAACCCATTATGGGAGTTCGTGTTCGAAACTTTTATTAAATCAACATAAAATATTAAAATTTGTAAAGACGTAGACTATAAAATCTTTTCTTGTGGTTTTACTTGTCGCATGGAAGCACCTTGTTAAGCCTTAGTCTTCCCATCAATACACATTCAACTACACGCCGCCTTTGGTAAGAGCCGACGCGGAGTACTGTAGGGCAGGAACGTGACACTTTAATTTGCTTTTATGTTTGTTTGCATTAAGTCGAGCATCACGTCTCGAACTAATAGTAAAAGTAAATGTCGCACACTTTCGAGTGACGATGATTTTAATGAATTCCAATCGAAGTCAACCCGACAACATGGTCCTAATCAACTTATTTCAATTTATTTTGATGAGCACTCCCAGCATCTATCGGTCTAAAAAATTTAATTAAAGTCGAAATTCACTGGCGACTGCTAACACCGTTCCATGAATGCATTCTCACATCCATGCATTCACTAGCCCATGCTCTAGTTCCCATTGTCACTGCCTTTTGACCGTGACCATGTAACGTGAGTAGCAGATATCGACTGAGTGATTGCTCTTTTGGAAAAGAATGTATCACGATCGCAGCTCAGGCAGGTTGAATAAATGGCAGCAAAGAAAAGTGAATAAGAAGCAATAATATTAAGAAAGAAGTTCTGTTCGAGGTTGAGAAAAACAAGACCAGATTACATCCGAGAAGATGGCGGAGACTGGCTAAGAATAAAAACGTACGCCCTATTGTGACCTGGTGCACCTACCAGAATGTAACCAATTACAGCTGACAAGTACCCAAAATAAGGCAAACGATGGATAAAAAGCCTTTGGTGAACAGAGAGTTCGCATTGTCCCTTTAGAATAATATTAAGTCTTAATACTTTTTGTATCCATCACTGAAGGATAAGTGATTCACTTGCCAAAATGTTTGCAACACCTAAAGGGAAACATCGTAGACCCCACAAGATATATATAATATATTCTTGATCAGCATCAAATTCTGAGTCGATTTAAGCATGCCCGTCTGTCCGCCTATCTGTCTGTCAGTTTGTGGATCTGTCGGTCTTTCTGTCTGTCCGTCTGCGCGTCTGTCCCTCTATGCAATGCTTGTTGTAAACATTTTCCTGTCCGGAAAATTGAGGCTATCGTCTTAGGATCGCCATCTACTGGAATTAGAAAGAAGTTCTCTATTATCAGCACAGGACAGTTTGCAACGAACTACTCGTTATAATCGGCAATTGACTAAAGGTAGCGAATATTACCAGAGACGAAACGATTGTGTACCTAGTAGTGCAATGTTATGATATCTGTCTATGAGTCCTACTGCGTACTGGTTATTATTAGATGCAAGACTCGACCAGACCGAACATCAAATAATCATATGTTTCCAGAATGAAAGGGATTGTGTTGCAATTTTCTTCTTCATTATAATTCACAGTTCCCGTTCACGTATACATAATAAAAGTTTTAATCGATTGCGAACAGCAGTTGATGACAACCGTGATAACATTAGCTAATCAATTATTTTGAAACCTTCTGCAGTTGAAATTTTCATATCCGTTATGTTGAAATATTACGCTTATGCATTATTATGCATTATGCGCTTTGTTCACGTTTAGAGATTAGCCGACAGAGTTGCCCTAAGGCTTATATTGTTTTCTTACCTATTTAGTCGTAACAATAAATATGAAAGCGCTTAACACGACGTGTTACGTTTTACTTTGTTTCGCTTATGTTTTTATTCATGAACGCATTTCTGATTCTAAATTATGCAATGCTATACACACACACACACACACACACACACACACACACACACACACACACACCTGCATGCATGCATTAATAGTTTTAGGCAAAAAACTTAATTCATTAAATTAATTAAATTAAAATTGTAAACTAAGGTAAAGCATAAATAATTTATTTCAATATACGTAACGGTGAACGGAATATAGCAAAAGATCACATTAACCTTTAAAATGAAATAGAAATTTACGCGCAGCACACAGTTTGCCAATATTATGCATGTATGCATACGAATACACGAACAAATATCTATTTTATGCTTAAACATGAAAAAACATATTTTAACTAAATCACAAATGAAACACAAAACATAAAAAACAATTGAAAAATTGAAAAATTGAAAATTTATACCGAAAACCACTGCAAAATTTTTAAGTTAGAAAGAAACCGCATCAATTATTTCAAATATATATATATATACACACATGCATATGTGCTCGCCTTCAAAGTAATAATATAGATACATATGTATATATATATATATATATATATGTACACGTCATGAATAGATTTAAAATATAAAATTAAATATTTAATCATTTGAGTCAATACATTTTCATTACAATGGATGCATACGCTTACACGCAGAGATCCAATTATGCATACAAAGTAAGTTTATTTATAGCGTATAGTTTAGGCCGTTTGCACGTAAATGCCAACAATTTCATCAACGATAGAGAGTATATTAGATTTATCATATGTTTGCAACGTACACAAAAGTGCTTTGGGTATTCCAAAAAATTAATTACAATGAATAGGGGAATCCATTTAACCAAGTCCGTCCATCTGTCCGTCTATTGATATAGCATTTACTAACCAAAGAGTTTGCCTAGCAAACTGAAGATAGTGCGACCAATAATTTTTTTTTTTTAATCATTTACGTCCCGTACGAGTGGATAAGTAATAAAATTATTCTATGGACTCCGTCATAATTACTAAGAAACTGATAACTCTGCATTTTTTTTATTTCGCATTTACTTATTACCTTCAAATGAAAGGTTAAAGCTTTACGTTTCGTTATGCAGTTTGTCGTCAGATCATCGCCGCATCAGTATCTCGTCTTTCAAAGATCTGTTCAATTGGTTAAGGGTTACCCTACAATTACCCCAAACGCATATATGTTTTATACACACATAGAATGAAGGACAAACGCCTGACAAACTTTACACTAAATAAAGATTTCTTTGAAAAGTTGTGCTTATGTCCTTTCATTTTTAGACTAGAAGCTTACAACTAAACGTTGGCATAATAACGAAAGTTTATCCCAAAATGTACTGTTTTGGAAAAATCCCCAAAAACTCAATTCTGCCTGAAGACTGTACACGGCAGAGAAAGCGCCTTTACTAGTACTCTCAGAGAACTTCGATTTTCGCAAATACCGACTTCCGGGGAAGGATTCCTAAATATCGCTTTACCTACATTCCGCAGAGCTTGATAAGTCCGACGAATACCTCCAACATATCACCCATATACGTCTTAAGTTTAGAGTGCCTTTGGCAAAATGTGAACGTAAGCTGTTGCCTGAAGAGAAAAGAAGGAAAAAGTGAAAAACTCAGACGACATTCCATGAGTACGGGATGAATTATTTGCCGATTTCCATGACACTTGGTTTTCATACTAATTACTGCAGATCCGAATCCGAAAGAGAACTTTTAACTGGCGATTTGCTGTTTAACTGCCGACGAGAGTGAAGGTTAACAAAGCGAAGGGGTCCAAAACTTAACGCACTGGAATATCAACCGTTTTCGAAGCCGTACTGCTCTGTACATCTGACCTCGACAGACTGTTTGGAAGCCTCTGTTTCTGTTAGGAAACTTCGAAAGCTAGCTATCTAGTATGGGTTTTGCAAGAACTCGAATAGGAGACGACCTTCCATTTTGCATCTCTCGACAAAAGGCGTAGAAGGAATTAAGAAATCGGTGCACTTAGTGCATAAAGCTAAAAGCAGATTATGTTTGAAATAAAAATTATAAATTTTTCAAAGTTTTTGGCTGCTGCGTACAACTCGGCTATCATGTTGGCATCAGCCGCATTCAATTCCTAGTACGGCAGAGCATACATGCGAATGGCCACAACTACAGGGAATGCCCGCTCGTTAAAGGCGTAACACTTATGCAATCACGCATAACGCTCCCAAGCTACGGCCACTGCCCATTCTTATTTCCCTCCTTCTTTTTGCCTGATAATCACCGTGCTTGCATACACGTAAGCGGGGTATCCCCAGAGTGATTGAGAAAAACCAAAAAAAAAAAAAAAATGTATGATTGTTTTTTCCCTTACGAAGTAACTCACTTATTGATCAGACTGATAGACGATCTGTGATATGTACGATATATCATATTTTTTGTTGTTGTTGTTTTTTCTTTTGATGGCCAATCACTAAGGGGATATCCCCCCTTATACGTGTACAATGGTGACGGTTAAGAAGAAATGAGCCAAGAGAAAGAGATAGGAAAGCGGCCTCAGATTAGTGGTTGTGCACTGTAGACTAACCACTCACTATAACTGTACGCAAAGTGAACTGTGTCGCATTGAGATTTCATTCCGCCAACACAAGCTTGATAGTTGCGATTTTTACCGACTTCGCTGCTCATTGCGGATAATATGTGGATATATATATGTACGGATCGTACACTACGCTATTAATGGGTCTTAAATGATTCGGCTCGAGCTGCATTTCGTTTCCCACAATAGCTTTTGTTAGTTTTTAATCATTTCCATAAATTCTATCAAATTCCCGCATATTTACATAGCGGTTACATATGCGTACGCGTGTTTGCGTAGAATTATAAAAATGTTTGTATATTTTATGTGAGTTTTTTGTTTTTGTTGTTGTTGTTGTTGTTGTTGGTTTCTTAATTATTTAATTTCAAAATTTATACGAATACCTTTTGAATATGTAATGAACTGATTGCTATAAGGGTGCATAGCAGCGGAAAAAGAGGAGAGGAGAGAAGAAGTGTGATAATTGCTTAACCGAACCAAATAAAGATATAGTTGCTAGCCTGTGTACACAGGTATATAAAAATTCGTGATTATATCCATTAAATTAAATTTGCTGTAATTTTGTTGCTGTTGCTGTTGCTTTTGGTTTTTTTTTTTTTTTTCTTTCTTTATATCAATTTTTTAATATCAATCAAAAGACATGCATAGCGAACATTAAATATGAACATGTATTCATTTTCATTGGCATACATACATATAATCTACATACCATATGCTTTTCGTTACACCATAAGGTTTAAATGATCAGATGTCACGTTGGTTTTGTATTTTTTCAATAAGAAATTGAGTACAAAAGTATTCATTAACTGTAATTCTGCATTATTTTAATATTATTCGGTTTGACATAATGAATTCCAGTTGGCTGCATAAAATCAATGAACAATTACAACAAATTTTTAAATTTACAAATTTTAAAATAACTTCGATTATGTTGAATACAATGAATGTTTGTATTCGAGAATAAGTGAAAAAACAAAAAAAAATTTGTATTACATTTTAGAACGAATTTTGAACACGCCTTATATGTAATCAAAATCCCATTCGCGATTCTTTAAATCATTATTGTGGACGTGAGAGAAAATTAAATTTTTGTTTATATAAAATCTGAGGCGGTTGGCTCATAGCGGTCGATATCGAGTAAATTCAGTCGAGTTTAGATAGAAGTCGCTTGTCGACATGCATTGAAGGCATGCATCGAATGAAAACTCGTTCCATTCTGAAGTTGCTGTCGAGTGCCATGTTCAAATAACGATTGAGTTTACTCGATATCGACAGCTATAAAGGGGCCCGTCTTCTTATAAATTATTATTAAAATTTCCCTGCCCGATCGAGCGATTCAGGCTCTAGCTCGGCGCATATGCCGCCGGTTGTGCATAGGACTTCTCCTTCAGCGATATCACCGTTATCAGTAAATTCTGAAGGATTCTAAAATAGTGACGTGACTCTTTGCCCTTGATTTGGCCCCGTTCCCTAATCAAACCCCGGTTTCTTAATCAAACGTCTCTATGATTATCCGCCTGAATAGGCGAGCGAGTCAATGTTTGACGGTTTGAACACCGAGTGCAATAGAGTTTACTTCGGTAGCTGCAGCGAGTACTCAGTCGGTATAAAGGCATAAGACAGTTGGGCACACAGGTTGCGGCCACCATCTGCTCATTTCTTTCGTTCTGTTTCCTCATTTCTTTCTGAATGTGACCGCGTTATGCGGATAGGGAACTTCCCACGAGTGATTGGTCGTATTAAAAAAAGCAGTGTTTGCCCTTGCACGAGTTACCCATCTAACCAATCTCTTAAAAATCTGGCATTTCCATTTTCTCCTCTTAGTATCTATTGCGCTCGGTCTTCACCTCTATATGAAAATTAAAGTCGTATACAAAATGTTTTGCTAAAAATATTGAATTTTACTCAACTATTTTCTCGACGTCCTTCTTTGTCTCTCTTTCCTAGAAGTTTTGTAACTTTGGGATATAAAAAGTTGTATAAGCGGTTCCGCTTTTTGAGGATGGCTAGCAGTCAAAAATTAAAAATTAAGGCCTATTAAAAGAAATGAAAATGCGAAGTCCCAGTAATGAAGTCGCAAGGTCCAGCTCGTTAGATGAGTGTACCAACGCAGTTATCTTTATAGGGCCCGAAAGACTTACTCGATTTTGCCCGCTGGCACACCTTGAATAAGCGCCACTCAGTGAGTGCGACGATTCCCATAATATTCCTGTAATACCAGATCGATTAAAAGTATATAGCCATTTAATCCCCTTTGCGGAATATCGAGGCACTCAAAGTTTAGTCAGTTCACTTCTTGGAAATTACCACAACCTTGACTAAAGAATCGTCGTAAGGTCGTATCCAGCAGTAAGTATGAAGACATTCTCCACACAAACAACGTACTACAACTACAAACAGTAAAAATTTTAAGCAAAAATGTCCCCAAACTTTGGCAAGTGTTCAGGGAGCTTTGTGTTCTAGTGTTTTCTTGTTCGCATTTTTCCTGTTTTCCTCCATTGGAGTCGCTTCCGATCTGAGCATTAAGAAATAAACTGTCTGGTCGTTCGATAGCAGAAAACTATATATATCTCAGAACAAAGGATTCTTTTATATACCTTTTAACAAGCGATTCTTTTATATTGCCCTTGAACACAGAGCAACATATATGCTATTGAGGCATATTGCGACCGCTTACCCTTCAAGCATTGTTACTTTCCTCTGCACGTTTGAATATTTCAAGGAAGCCAATATGATCGGACCTAACCTCAACATTAACTGAGTTATTGGCCAAATGCATATTTTTTGATTAATTATTGATATTATTTTGTGAAGGCTTCTATGTCTTTAACATATTGTTTTGTCTCCTTAAGTTTCTGTTCGTTAGCCAAATTTATAAATTTGCTTAACCTTACAAGGTTTTCGTAACAAGGTTTTATGTAATGAGGTTGCATTAAATTTACATGAATTGCTTTACATTGTTTTCCATGTGTTTATTTTATTGGTTGCCTATAGCTAGATTAGCTAATAATATTAAATAAGTAAATAAATAAAAACAACAGTAAATAAATTTATGTAATACTTCCTGAGATACGAAACCAGCTTTGCTTTTAGTTAAGAATTTATGTCTCTGCCTGTATGCCTGTATAAAGGAATTCGATTTGAATTTGACGACAACGTGAGACGGGACTTAATCTCCACAACAATAAATCCGTAGTATTGAGACAATGAAAACAATTTGGACTCGTGAAGAATAACAAGCCGATGGTAAAATACACTAAAAATAAAAAGGGGGATTAATCCACCCGTAATTACAAATTCTCGATCTCTGAAGCGAGAGTTATATGGCGAGAAGGATTTCCGATCGAAAATTGCAAACATCTTTTTCAATAGTCATAGTAATCAATCAACACTCGCAATTATATCTACGGTTGGAACCATTTATATTCACAATTGGTTGCAGATACATGCGTTGCGTTAAAAGTATCCGGGAGTGCGTTTTAATACGCAAGCCTAGGGTAAGCGAAACGTGTTTGCATATATGCCTACCTGCAAAGCTTATATGCGAATTGATAGATAATCGCTTTTGTACATAAAAAACCATTTTTGTTTTTTTTTTTTTTACAATTTAAATCGTTTGTGTGTGTGTGTTATCATTTCGGGCTGGCAGCTCAAACCATTTCAGACATGTAACGATTGCAATTTGCGGCATACAAATGTGATTGTAAAACAGAAAAGAATAACAGCAGCAACAACAGCACCAACAACAACAACAATAACAACACAAAAATGAAAAAAATAAAAAATGCAAAAAGCTTATGGATATATATGTGCATCCGCTTGAAATAGTAAAAGAACAACAAAACGGCGATGTTAACATTAACAGACTGACATAACATCAGCGCAACATCACATGTATGCAACATGCACAAAATGTTACAATATGTATGTACATGCAGTTGTGTTTTTATTTTATACATTAAATTCACATTTCGCGTCGCAAGTGCGCGTCTCGTCTCCTCTTTTTTAACTTTTCAATAACAAGTATTAAGTAAAAATTCAATAATGCTCGTGTCGGCATGTGAAGGCCAAACATAAAAAACAACAAAAAAAAAACAAAAAACGAAAAACTGGATTAATTTATTTTCATTATTATTATTATCATTAATGCTTTTGTTGTTTTTTACTTTTTCTTTTTTTTTTTAATTTAATTTAATTACTATTTGAATTTTTATTCTGGATTTATTCAGAATGACCCAAAGCTATGTTTCGCTTCAGTAAATTTGCAAAAGGCTTACTGGTTGATTACAGTCCTTATATTACTGTCGTCGCTCCCAAGGACGGAGATATACTAATTCGATTCGATCGTTTTAACCGTGTCCCTCCGTCCGCCAGTATTGCAATCTTTAAAACATAAAATTAAATCAATAGACAAACGATGCCGACACTCAGGGAGCCAACAGGAACTTGAGTTTAGTAAAATTAACATAACTGTTAGGGTCATTATCCTATCACGCAAGTATGGGAGATTTACGCTTTACTGCGTAGCATCCAAAAATAGCTACCAAAGACTCCTTGTAACTATTATTTAAATACGACATTCGAAGTCTATCCACCCATATTCATTTAAGCTTCAGTCCGTCCCGCTGTCCTATATGTCTACAAATCTGGTAATTGTTTAATCCGTTTTTCTATACCAATTTTTGGGTATCCGTCGCCATGCTTATACTCATGCAGGGACATTGCCTGAATTGCCTGATTGGCCATAGGAAAAAGAACAAGAAAATTGTAATGTTGAAATTTGCGCAAACAAAAAATTATAATTCACATAAGTTACAAATATAAAGTCGATTAGAAATGCAATCTAAAAGCTCTACACTTTGACAGGTTGCATTTTACTTTACACACACTTTCTAGATTCTAAGATACGCGTCTAAGCTCATTACAGTTAAACTGTCACAAGCTGTCATCCCAATGATTGTGTCTTTGATAAAATTGTTACTCTCGAACAACACGTAAAGCAAACTTATATTAGGTGTACACAAAATAAATTGATTATCTGATCTGTCCTGACCGACTGTAGTCGTTCATATGCACCAGATTAGCGACCCATAAAAGTTGAAAATGCTGAATGAAAATTTGCTTTTGTCAGCATTTCGAAGTTTTCATCATTACTAAGATAAGATAGTCTTTATGTTTATTAATTGTATCAAATATGTGCTGCTTTTAAACATTAAGTTTATCGTCGAATGAATTTTCACTCGATGCTGACAAAAATCGCATACATTGTCGATAGTTGTGAAAACTCGATATATCAACTCGACAGTCCCCTTGACGTCGATCGCCACAATCTCTTCCGCAAAAATTTGCGCGGAGCTTTTTCGACGTTGGCCGCCATAGATTGATCGAAGGTTTGCACGGGTGTTTGCTTAGTGTAGCACAACTAACAAAGAAAAGTCAGCAGACGGACCTAAACAAAATAGGAATAGTCGGTACAACTATAGGCACAATGGGTCTAAGAGTCACCACCCGATACACTGGTAAGTCGACGTACCTTTACGAACGACTACCGCTCCACTTGCTCGAGCAGAGCAAACAATGTCATACAACTTCCTTTTGTCTTTCCTTTTCCCGATCTCTTTCTGAACGTCCTTTTCTCATAAGTTGTACTCATCAGCGGAAAAACTTACCGGCAAAGTTTCATCTAAACACATATCTTATAAAATAAACTTATAAAATAAACTTTCCTTAAAGTAGGATAGGCATTAATAACGAAAGTAGGATAGGCATTAATAACGAAAAATATCGGCCCTGTTTTATAAACTCTGCTATAACCTAATGCCATGGCTACTGCAATGTTTAAGGTTAGGAATACATATGAGTGCATATACTCCCCTGCAGATCCCTTGCACTATAACAATAAGATTTTATCTGGTTTTACGAGCCCAGGCCCATCAAACACGTTCCCAGGCTTAGGGTAATGCTGCTCAATCACATCCCAATTGTCCGCTTTGGGTTCAACGGTTTAAAAGTGGCGACACGGATTGCCTGAAAATGCCATTTTTAGGCCACTTGTGGCAAGAGTTGTCCGGGATACACTGGTGCAGCTCGAATGGGAAGTTCTATCACACCCAGCGTACTCAGCAGACATGGCGCCTTCTGATTACCACTTGTCCAGTCAGATCGATGCAGTAGGGTTTGGCTGGCACGCGGTTCCACAAGATTGAAGGAGTGCGAAAATTGGTCGATGCTTGGATCGCTGCCACTATCCACTATCGTTCTATCGACACGATATCGACATGTTGCCAGAAAGGTTTGTAAAAGTTGTAGAAAATGATGGAAAATATTTGAAACCGACTGCCACACCCATAATTATGTAAGAACTACACCATTTCCTTACTATTGAAACAAAAACTTTTGTTTATGGACTGACTGCAAGAAAACCTGAGCTAAAATGAACTATATTTAGGGCAAACATAATGGAAATCCAAATCGGGCGATTGCCACGCCCATAATTAAGTAAGAATATATGTTTCACTTCTTTCGTGGAAGACTTTTAATTGGTAAGGTATCATAGATTCGCTTCAAAGCAAATAAAAATCGCTGCCAAACCACTTTCGTTCTATCGACACTGTATCGAAAGGTGTATAAAAGTTGTAGAAAATGATTGAAAATATTTGAAACCAAGTTCAAATCTACCGACTGCCACACCCATAATTATGTAAGAACTACACAATTTCCTTACTATTGAGACAAAAACTTTTGTTTATGGACTGACTGCAAGAAATCCTGAGTTAAAATCAACTATTTTTAGGGCAAACATAATGGAAATTTAAATCGAGCGACTGCCACGCCCATAATTAAGTAAGAATATATATTTCACTTCTTTCGTGAAAGACTTTCAATTGGTAAGGTATCATAGATTCGCTTCAAAGCAAATAAAATTTATTTTACTTTTGTTTTTTGCATTGGTTTTTGAGGTAAAATAGTTATCCAAGATTTCCCCCCAAGGCGTAAAATGAGAAAGAGGAAAAAAAAAAAAAAAGAAGAGAACTTTTTACTCATTTTTATTCAACATGGGCTTTGTTGTGTTTACTTTTCAAATTACTAATGTAGCCTAGTTTTTATTCTTGTTCCACTTTTTTATTAAAGTTTATGTGTGTACATCAAGTGAAAAAGTTTCATTATTTTCCTTTACATAGTACAGCTGACCAAATATGTACATTCATTTTGCCATATGTATATTATGCTCTTAAAATAAGCAGCACACACAGTGCTGCGCTCTTACTATTCAATTGTTCCCATTGTGTTATTCTATAGAAACGCCTCTTCTTTTCAATTGCATGCATTCTCGAAAAATGTATTGTCGTAAGTATATGAAATTATATTTGATATATATAATAGGGACCAGTACATAAATTTTATTTATATATACATATATATATA
>KK502601.1:279227-290468 GCA_000688735.1 Glossina austeni
CCATAGTCATGCATTTCTTTTTTTTAAGCTGCCTCTGAACCTTTTGTTAAGATTTTCGTTTAGACTCATTAATATAAAGCTGCTTATTATAAGCCTAAGGCATAAAATGTAAATCGCAATTGAAGAATACATACATACATACATACATATATACATATATATATACATATATGCATGCATACATTAACGAAAGTGTATTCTTATGTTTGGTTGTAAGCACACATCTGAAGTATTCTTAGCCTCAACAGATATTTCAGGCAGTGATTGTTATAGTTTTTTTTCTCTTTTCTCTTTTTTTTTTTTCTTTTTTTTTTTTTTTTTTTAATTCACTTCTCTAACTTTGATTCTATTTTTCTGCCTTTCCTTCGTACAGCATACTGATTGCATGTGTGCTTTCAAAAAAAAAAAAAAAAAAAAAAAAAAAAGAAAAAAAAAAAAGAGAAAAGAGAAAAAAAACTATAACAATCACTGCCTGAAATATCTGTTGAGGCTAAGAATACTTCAGATGTGTGCTTACAACCAAACATAAGAATACACTTTCGTTAATGTATGTATGTTTTAATGTATGCATGCATATATGTATATATATATATGTATATATGTATGTATGCATATATGTATGTATTCTTCAATTGCGATTTACATTTTATGCCTTAGGCTTATAATAAGCAGCTTTATATTAATGAGTCTAAACGAAAATCTTAACAAAAGGTTCAGAGGCAGCTTAAAAAAAAGAAATGCATGACTATGGTAAATAATACCTTCACCAGTATCTTTCCAATCAATATATTTCACGTTAATTATATTTCAACCCAATGCCCCTCGCTAGTGTTAATTTTCAACAATTTTAGCTCATATACGCTTTTTGCACTGAATAGTTCCATGAAAATGCTTGAAATGTATGTCATTTTTAAGATATTATTAAAGTGTTTCGTATTCTTATTTGCAGAACTTGATACTCGGTCAGTATAAGGAAAGAAAAAAAAAAGAAAAACCTAAAATTGCTGAGTATAAATAACAACTAAAGCCATAAAATTTAGAAAAAGCCATAAAAAGAACAACCGAGATAATCGAACAATTTTTAAAGGCAAACATTTGTAAAGAAGAATATCATTAAGGAAGCTATAAACATGCATCAATCACGTAATTGTGAACGTTTCACATAAACCTACATACGTACCTCTTACAACGAATCGAATTGAATTGAAAATAACATCTTATATTAATATGTATGTGTGTGGTTGGTTGGATCGAATGGAAAAGCAACAAAAATATTTAAAATTTTCTCCTTTATTTTCTCCGTTTTTTTTTTGGTATTTAACCAGAAGGAAGAGCCAAGAGTATTATTCTAAATATCATTAAAGCGAAAATAAATATGTGTATATATCAGGAATACGTATGCAACTGAGCAACTGATGAATAGGTAACGATTGCGATTATCAAGTCAAATAGTCGCTGGTTTAAATCGCATATGCAGTAGAGTTTACTATGCTCATAGCTATAGTGACTGCTTATTCAGAAAAGGCATAACGATCACCGTGTGGGCGCACATCCATTAGACTGCGGCCGCTGTCTACCTTCCCCTTCTCTTTCCCTCTCTCTCATCTTTGCGACCATCATCGTGTTTCAAATGTGGTGGGACATACTCCAAGTAATTGGTCATTTAAAAAAACAAAATAATAATAATAATAATAACAGTACGTATCGCAAACTTACGCAGAAGGACTGTGCACCTTTCGCGCAGGGAAAATGACAGAAGCGAAGAGGTCAAAAGATGTTACGAAGACTTTAAAGCTTTTGTCTCTGAAGATCCCCAAACTAAAGCATAATTACAATAGAGTTTCATCAGAGCAAGAACACTAGAAAAGAAAACTAGTGAAAAGATTATGACCGGGCTCGGTCGACTATTAAATACCCTACACCACAATTCTTATGTTTGCCATAGAACACAAAAATTGTAGTCAGGAACATACTATTATGGGACTGCGTATTAAAAATTAGATCTCTTTGAAAATGAAGTCTTGCGTTCCGTTAGAGTGCTTGTGCCCAAGAGTGTCAAAAGTTGAAGTACTTTTATGTCAAGTTATCATTATGGGCTAATTTCCATTATATATATTAAAATGTACACTTTTCTGCCCTATGAAGGATCAATTTTCGTGAAATCCTTTCGTAGCGTAAAATCCAAAAATAGTCCGGGGTGGTCCAAATTTGGTGCACTTATTTCCTTTTCTTATGCTAAATTACTACTATGAACCTCAGTTTCCGTTATATGAGAGGGGCTTCAAAAATTGCTTAGACAAATATCAGACGGACAGACAGACTTAGGTCAATTCAAATTGTGATTCTTAATCGATCGGTATAATAAAAGGTGGATCTACCTTAAGCCGTTTTGCGTGTTACATACATGCGCACTAACTTAATACAATTTGCACCATAAGCGGTGTAGGGTATAAAAATTATATATTTGCGAAATATATTTTCTGAAAACTTCGTGGCGCGAAAAAATGTCGTTGTGAATAACTTGATCTCACGAATATTTTGCTGATGGGTCGTTCTATCACCACTACTGATGTCGATCAATTTAGTGCCTCAACTCGCTACAAGCAGCGCTTTTCTGTTCTTTATCAGCCGGTACACCAGTGGTCATTTCACTATGTTTGTCTGTCTATCTGTCTGTCCTTTAAGTTAAATCCCTGTTACGATTTTAAAGATTTGGCAAGACAAAGACGGATAAATTGTCATAATCAGGAGTGCCACGGTCCCGCTAACAACTATCAACCAGAAAGAAAATTCTTTTGTCAAAGACGCAGGAAGGAAGTGGGGAAACACCTGACAAAGCTTATATATTCTTGATGAGCAGCAAATTCAGAATCGATTTAACCATGTCCGTTTGTCCGTCTATGTAATGTCTGTTCTAACCATTCTTCTGGCCGTAAGAACGAAGTTATCCACTTTAAATTTGGCAGAGACGTTGGAAGTTTTTGCAGACAGGCTGGTATGGAAAATGACCCAAACCGGTCGAAAGGCACCCCTTCCCCTACGGTACCAAGTACACTCGGAACACCTCTGTTTTTCAAAAAGGGTAATAAAATTGTTTTTTTACTCATTAGTCATAAACCGCAACAGATAGATCTACAAAAATATCGAATGTGTATTTTATAAGCGATGCTGTAGTGCCTATAGATAGACTATATAAATTCTTGCAGGATTTATAATACGCGGAAAGAAGTTTCAAAAATCCCATAAAATATACCAGTGCTTGGCCAGTTTCCTATTCGAAATGGACCTAAACATGTCCACCCACATGTCTATCCATTAAGGTGCTGGGCAGTATCTACGCCAAACAGTCTCCCGTTCGCAAAAATAGGTTCGCCCTAAATTTGCAAAAGGGTTTGATAGAGTCTCAAACAGGTCAAAGAACTTGCCTGCAGCAGTAAAGTCTCGGTGATTTTGGTGGTTGCTTTGATTTCTTACGAAACGTGGGCGCGTTTGTGAACAGGTGGCGTCAGTTTGTTAATATCCTTTTCTTGATCGACTAAGGATCCTTGACGCCTAATTTCACCTTTCCATTTTCATTTTTACGACTGTAACGATTCACAATCCATCCAACGAATCCATCAAATGGACGAGTTTTCGTAGAAATAACTAAGTAGGCGGGTCCCAGAAAGTAAGAATCGATAGATAGATATGCCTGCCTTATGTCATTAACCACTAATATACAAGATCTAAGAACATCGACTTGCTTATGCGAAATGCTTGAAACCAAAAATCCCTCTAATTGACTGTCGTCGTAAATCTAGTGTTAATGTCTTCAATAAAAATTTTACTAGCAAATTTATTCCACTACAAATATAGGCCGGTGTTTTTATTTAATCCCTATCTTAATGAGGGTAGCTTATACGGTAGATAGCCTCGACTTTTTATCGCTTTATTACCTTCTCATAGGTGCAATAGGTGCTTATTGTTTATTGCTAATAATACTAATAACCTACAATGTTTTATTGCATAATATGGATAACGTTCACAATAATAGAACAAAAAAATTCTTTTCGGGCGCGAACGAATTTTTTATACCCCTCATCGTTATCCTATGCATATGTAATCTACAGTTCATTTTATTTGATAACTATTTTGACGAGAGTTCAGAGAAAAAACAAATCCACTACGACACGATATCCGTGATATTTGAGTTGGAATTAACTCATCGCGTTCTCCTCCCCAATTGATTATACTGCTAAGAAAAATTGAATCATTCATTTTATGGCATCCACCATATTTACCTATGGGTTAACACATTTTTTGACAGATAGCTTATCTTCATGTGAGGAGTGTAGAGAATAATTTTCAACATTCTGTCTTGTTCACCTTACGGGTAGTAAGCAGAAAACTTAAAAAAAGTGCAGAAAATAAAAGTGTACTCACTTACGAATTAGTGTGGGCGTGGCCGATTTTTTCTACTTTCTTACGTGAGTAGTAGAGTCGTTCATATATATAAATATATGAAATTCCACCCTTTAATCCTTCACAGTTTATGAGTAATAAGCAAAAAATGCAATGCTTCGAGAAAAAGATATGTGTCTAGTTCACACTTTACGGTGGGCGTGCCCCTTGGCCAATTTTTCCCATTTTCAATAGCAATCTGCACGCAAGAAGCCGACCAGGAGAGTTGTCGCAGACAGACGGACAGACGGACGGACACACGAACATGCTTAAATGAGTTTAGAATTTGATAATGATCAGGAATATTCATATATATATATATACACTTTATATATATACGAAATATATATATACATGTATATGTATATGTATATACATACATACATAAATATGTAAATTACGATACTCTACAACATTGAAAAGGTGTGGCTGTTTTTCTCTATTTTTGTAGAAACCAGATGAAAATTTGTACTCTATCTCTGCTGCAGCTTTTAAGTAATGAGTAAAAAGACCAAAAAGCAAAAATGCTCTCAGGTTATGTTAGTCTGCAGAACTATCCAATGACTGATTGGCTTATTTTCAACGCCAGCCTATGCGTAAGAACTTTCAATGTGAAATTTCAAATCCTTGTAATCGTTTCTGTGACTAGGAGAATGTTTATTATAAATATCACACAGACGGGCCGACAGACGGACAAGTATATGTACACTTTATGGGGGGGTCTCTGGAGCTTCCTTTTGGGTATTGCAACTGTTTGGACAAAATATTCATTCTTCGTACTATGATCACCTATGAAATTTTTCTAAAATATTTAAAATTTTTTTTTTTTTAGTAAGACTTTCACAACTGATATATTTAAATATATACATTTATATATATATTTGTCTTGAAATCGTCATTGACTTATTTGTTTTAAAAATTTTTTTTTTTTTTTGGAAATTTTATGCAGTGTGTGTTGGCGGCCTTGATAACTATTCTAATTTATTTCTCTGACCACACACACACACACAGGCACACACACACAAATATAAAATACATTTTACTAAATTTTAATCTTTTTCTCGTTTATTGCATGCATACGTTTTCTTTTTTGTGTATTCATTTCAGTTTTATTCAAATTTTTATTTTGTAAAAAAAAAAATATATTTTAACATCTATTCCTATGAAATAATACGATATATGTGTCTATAAATATATATATGTGTGTGTGTGTGTGTTTGTGTGATGTGTGGAAAAATATAAAATTACTTACATTTCTATGAAATGACATTCGTTCCTTATTCATTTCATTCTCTGCCACATATTTCAACATACACTCGAACGACAACTTTGCTTCCATATATAGTTCGAGTTGCTTTAAATTATAGTATCATTAGTATCAGGTTTATGTCGAGACATGTTGTCTCTATTCTTTATTTTTTTTTTATGTTTCGTATAAATTTTTTTTCTAAAATTCAATGATATTAACTTGACATGTACTGCCATAAAATGAATTACAAAACAAAAAAAAAATCCAAGAAATTCGCCTGAAGGTTAAAATCTTGACAAATATTAAATGAATTTTTATTGTTAGTATTATTGTTATTATTATTATTAATTTTTTTTTTTTGTTGTTTTCTAGAAAGTATTTTTAGGAAATAAACTACAATTATTTTAACTATTTAATAATTTCAAAATAAAAATAATACTTTCGACATATATTGTTATGGCTCTCGTTAAAGTTAAGTCGTTGTTCTTATGCAATTCGCATTTAATCGATTTAAAAAGAGAGAGATAAACATCTCTCTTAAACTATTCATTAAGGGATAATTATGTGCTTAAGTTTTAGAAATAAACTAAAGTTGTAACTAGTTTATTAAGGTCATAGGAATTCATCTCAACGGTAAACCAAGCAAGTGGAGCTACATATGCTTTACTGTAAAACTATCATTGTTGTGACAAATGGTTAGATATTTGTATGAAATTTCTTATTGACATTCGTAACAAAAACATACTAGAAAAAAAAAAAATTTCAGTTTTTTTCAAGATTTTTGACATATGCGAATAAATCTATAGGGAAAATTCTTTTGTACGGCTAAACAGTCAGGGGATGTGCCCTATGTATGCGGGTATGGCGGTGGTTAGGAGGAAAAGTGCAGAGAAAGGTATTAGTGTTTATGAATTCTCAATTCGAAAATGATCAGAAAGAGCCACTGCTGGTAGGTTGTTCCAAAGGTAAACAGTCGCTGCAGTATGCTGTGCGGCATGCGGACGAGTGGGTAGGAGGCCGCCTAGAGCATTTAATTGGTGGTCAAACCTCTTTTAACTCCGTAACACATTTGCCTTGAATGCACCTCTACAATAAATTTAGCGAGAAGTGATTAATGACTTTCTACCTTTTCTTTAGAAGTTTCATTGGTCCTCCTAAAAAGTTTCCTGAAGGCAAGGAGGTCTTTTTAGTGCTTTGCGAGGCCATGCAGGAAACTCAAAGCTTTACTATTGAAAGTGTTCTGTTGCACCCGGATAAGCCACAAAACGGAACACTAATGCTTCCTCTACAAGGTGGATGCCTCGTCTTGCTTTCCGAAGACGCTTTAATTTGCTTCCTCATTGCGAAATTCTAAGTCTTCTTCTACATGGTACAGGCATTCCATTCCAAGATCTAGTTTTCGTCGATTTTCTTTATTGTTAAAATTATTTTGTTGTGCCCGAGCGGATTATAGATCGGGTCTCTAAGATTAGGTCTATATGGTAAAACAAAGCCATAGGTAAGTATTGTGGTACTCTTCGAGCACCGTAAATTTTCCAAATCGCTGGCCTCAAGGAAACTGAAAACTTTACTATTAATACTGTAAACAAGTAATACTTTGAAGGTGTAGGTGCTGGCTGTAAGAGCTGAACATGTGAAGGTATTCCACTCCCACGATGCAGTAACTTCTAGCCTACTCTGCTAATTCAGGGCATTTGTTACCGATTGTCTAATTTTTCATATTGTCAATGACTTTTTAAAACATTAGATCTATTCCTTGAAATCTCGTCAGTTATCGAGTGGAGGCCATTTACGAACATGATACACTTCAAATCTAATCGTGACACTTTCCACATCTTCCTTTCTCTTCTCTCTCTCTCTCTTCACACTTTTTGCCCTTTAATGGTCCTAAACGCTCGAACAGCTTTCCTTTGCGAGCTACGAGCACGATCCTCCGCGATGCGACCACGCGATTGATATTTTTTGTATAGCGTTACAAAGAAGATGACAATCAACCTTTAATCATTTATAGAGAAGTATTCTTTTGCTTGCTTCCATTCTAAAACGACATTAGATTTACAGCAAATTCGAAATTATTGTTTGCGATATTAATCAGCGAACATTATCAACAAATTTGCGTTTAATTATAAAGCGACTATAATTTACTGATTCATTCGAAATTATAACCGGAATAGTAAGCAATGCAGTGTAGTATACAATTGCTTATCTAATAATAATAATCAAGACAGAAATTACATTTACCTTAGAGCAAGACTTAGATACACAACACTTACGATGTTCGGTACACAACACTTAATAAATAAAAAATTCTAAACACTTTGGTTATTGCGATTAAATTTATTAGCGAGCCGACGGCAATTTCAAATAAATTATGAGTCTTGTGCATGTTCAAAAAGTCGCTCCAGTCAGTTAGTAAATGATCAACAAACAGGTTTTCATTTTTTAGAGGAAGCGTATGAATTATTTCATTGCTCAGATATTCGCACGAGTCATTTAATGCATAGATGGATGACGATTTCCTTGCCGAACAAACTGCTTTCCTTAGGTGTTTGCTTCGGTGTGTTCATCTCACTCGCAAGCTCTTCTGTAGATATCCATTAAAGCAAATTCGCCTGGCCTGGCAACTTCACTTGGTTTAATTCGTGTAGGCAATCGCCTTGGCCTTGTCGCACGGACGAGTATGTGTACCTTACCTTAGAAGAATGTCTTAGTCAAGAGCAACATGTTCAGCTAAGCAAGTCCCTTACAGCACAACCACACCTACAATAAAGGCCTCTGAATCACTTTGCCAGATCTGGATGGATAGGCCGGTCAGCGTGATCGACACATATAATTGGGCACCAAGAAGTCTCCATGTATAAATGCGCAAGGACAAGTTCGCATTAACAAGTTCATAATAAGCTTACTGGGTTGTGTTCCTCGTAACAAGTCTTTTCTAAGCAGGTCATCCTAAGCATAGTCACATTTGTGAAAAACTTCTCTACGCGGCCTCGACATGTGTGGGCGGGCAGGCTTGCTTCATAGGCGTGTACATTCCCGCATGGAAAAGTCCCTATTTATAGATCCGCATGGAAAATTTCACATTGACAATTACACTCTGAGCTCGCCCGTCTTTATTCCCCTTTTCATACTCAGTTAAGTAGATTCCATGCACACTTTCATGCTTATGATATTTTTGTGTGAAGCACCTCAACTGATGTGGAGGGGCACTCTTGCATTGCCGGTACGTATAGTCGCCATCTACAGGTCCGCAGCTAAGCAGGCCTCTCTCCTCCGGACGGACAAGCTCGCTTAGTACGCACGTATAGTCCTGCATTGAGAAGTTCTCATTTATAGTTCGGCATGGTTAGGTTCACATTGACCAGTGCAGTCCGAGCTCCCGGGTTTTTATTCCCCTATAAATGTGAAGTTAAGTAGGTCCCCTAATTCATATTCTCCTTTCAATTGCCTTGACTGGACTGGGCGGCTTGCATAGTCAGCACATACAGTCCAAATGGGATATAGGTCGCCAAAGACAAATTTGTATTAACATGTTCACAATGAGCTCCCTAGGTTATGTTCCCTTGAACAAGTCTAGCCTGGATGAGCAGGCTCGCTTAGTAGGCACATATAGTTCCGCATGGAGAAGACCTCATTTACAGATAGGCATGGTTAAGTTCGCATTGACAAGTGCAGTCCGGGCTCTCCGATTTTGATTTCCCTATTCACGCTCAGTTAAGTAGGTCCCCTAAGCCTTTTCAGGTTTCGAATATTTTAACTTGAACTACCTTGAATGGTTTTGACGGATCGCATAGTTGGCATGTATAGTCTAAGATGGATAAGTCTCCGCATATAAATCCAAGAGAACAATTCCATACTGACAACAACACTTTCACAAAGTCCGGAGGGATCAAGGCGCCTGAACTAATCTACCTGAGTAGGTTCAACTGAACAGGTTTAGCTGGGCAAACCCATTCGGCAGATTCACTTTAGCGTATTGGGATTTACCGCATTCGCGCAAATATCTTTGGCCTCTTACCCTTCTCTCATATAATGCATCCTTCCTTCCGATTATGTATAGAATAACGTTTGCTTAAATTTAATTAACTTTAAGTTTAAGTTTGAGTTTGATTTGAAATTAAATTTAAGTTTTAGTTTTCAATCTTAAATTTTTATAACGTCACATATCACACAGAGAGGAAGCTTATGAAATTAACGATAGCGAATTTATGAAAGTCACATTTATGACAGCGAATCAGTTATACTCCATGGCATGGCATACGGTGACGGATATAAGAATATTTCAAAAAGCGAAAAAAGAAAAAAAACTTATGTCTATGAGCGGTTGCAGACGGCAATTAAACTTTTAACTTTAAAACTACATTTTAATGTAATTACATGAGTTGTGTTAACGTTAATTTCAAAAACAATAATGATAACAATCATAAAAAAAAAAAAAAAGAAAAGAAAGAAAAGACAACCGGCAGTTAACAGACAATTAAAATAATTTTTTCTTATTAAAACCGCATGCATAGTAATCGTAGTTAATTATCATTGACCCCAACGAGTTAAACACACTAGAGGGGTTTGTTTTTCTTATGAACTATCCCGTAAAGCGTACATACACATATATAACGCGATCTTAAAGCAGAAAAGTCATTAAAATGTTTAAGTCATCGAGTACTTTACTATGTATACACACACATATATATATATATATATATGTAGTAGAAAATAAACGCTATTGACTTAGAGGATTTAGAAATTTTCGGTTATGCAATGCTATAAAACGTAAAACCAAGGGTCTATTGTATGTGTGTAAGAGAATAAAAACCTCTATTTTATGTGGCTCTTAAATTTTATTCCTTTTAAGTTAGCAATGCCTAACAATTAGTTAATCTCTATTATAACAGATGGATAATTGTGTGCTCAGCAGGTCATTAAAGATGATCTTAGACTGTGCCATGCTGGCGCAACTCAGGTTAACAAGAAATTTCTATTGTTTCTTTTCTACTATTTTCATACCCATCACCGAAGGATATCGAGTATATTCGTTTTGTCAGAATGTTTGCAACGACCAGAAGAGAGAAGCTTCAAACACCCGTCAAAGTATGTATGTTCTTGATCAGCATCAAATTCTGAATCGACATAAGAGTGTCCGTCTGTCTGTCTGCTTGTCTGTCCGTCTGATTGACTGTCCGTCTGGTTGACTGTCCGTCTGCCTGACTGTCCGTCTGCTTGACTGTCCGTCTGCTTGTCTGTCCATCTAGCTACCTGCCCGTCTGGCTGTCTGTCCGTCTGTGCAACAATTCTCCTGGCCGCAAAAATGAAGCCATCGACATCAAATTTGACAGAAGCATTAGAAGTTTTTACGCGCAGCTTGACATTGTAAATGGGTCAAATCGGTCGAAGGACACGTCTACAGTGCTGCGTAAACCGACGACTTCTCTGTTTTTCAAAAGGAAAAGGAAATTGTTTTTTTGCTTCACATAAAAATTTAAACATATAATCTATGGGCGACGCTATACTCGCTGTAAAAAAATGAATAAAAGCGGGCACGCCTACTTAATTTT
>KK502601.1:311748-335674 GCA_000688735.1 Glossina austeni
ACGCCCAGAAGGAAACATGAGAGACCTCACCATGTATATATACTCTTGATTGGCATCAAATTCTAAATCGACTTAAGCATGTCCCTCTGTTAGTCTGTCCGTCCATGTATAGTCTGTTGGCTTGGCCGCAAAAATGAAGCTAGTGGCTTCAAACGCGGCGGAAACAGTGGAAGTACTTGCACGCAGGTTGGTATTGAAAATGGGTCAAATCGGTCCAAGGACATTCCCAGAGCACCACGCAAATTAAGAACATCTCTATTTTTCAAATGCAATAAAAAGTCGGTTTTTTGCAAAATTTTTTTTTTTTACAAAAATTTGAACGCATATTCTTTGGGCAAGGCTGTAGCATTTTTGCACAAAAATGGAAAAAATTAACCACGCCTACGCAATATTACATCAAAATTGAATTATTTTCTCGACACCTTTATAACGGGCAGAAACAATCTTCAAAATCCACATAAATTATATAAATTCTTGCCCAGTTTCAAATCTTGATTGCACCTAAAAGTGTGCATTTGTCCATCTGGCCATCTGGCCATCTGTCCATTTGTTTGTCTGCACAATATTGTAGTCTTTGTGGTAAACATTTTCCCGTTAGCGAAAAACGAAGATATCGCCTACAAATTTGCAAAAGAATTTGAAATTAACGTAAACTTTTCAAAGGACACGCCTACAATGCCCACATGCCTCTATGACAAAAACTTTTATTTTAAAAATAGTAGAAATCAACTGCGCTCATTCCGTATTATAGAGCATAAGAATTTTGTTCTTTTATCTCTTTCGTCGTTTTTGGGGATAAGCGGTGAGAGGTGTAAAAGATTCGGTCCTGACCGAATTTAATTTTCTTACTTGTTTTATTTAATTACTATTATGAGCAAATTTTCATTACAACACAATTAGCAATTAAGTGAGTTGAAGTGGAGAGTGTAAAAAAAAATCGTGTTCTTATTATTTTGGGAAATACTGCAAAGGTTTCCTTAAGAAATGTAATCGATTTTTGCCAAGAATTTCTTTATATAGAGAAATGCTTAAAAGTCTACATTCACCTTGGGATTGAATTATGTCAGCTTATGTCGGGGTAATATATACAAGTTAAAAGAGGGAGAAGTGGAGCAGCAGACCCCAGACGAAAGACTATGAATTAAACAACAAATCATTTATGATTCTATGTCGGATAGACTACAGTTGTAACTGTTTTTCTGGCAAATATTTGCAGCGATTAGATTATAAAGCAAAACTATTAAGAAACTTTCATTTAATAATCTTTAAAGGCTAAAAGCTTAAGTTTTCCGACCCAATATTCTCGCCTTTCAAAAAACTAGCACTCAACTTTTCTGTAAACCTGACTCCCATCACGAATCCACATAACTTAAGGAACCCAGAAATATTTCCAAATCTTACAAACCTAACAAATACTTGAATAAACTTTTAACTAAAGTTATAACAATTATTGTATAGAAATTTTATGCTAACATTTTTCGGTCACTTAAAAGCGAAACAATAAACTAAAGGCGTAAAGTTGTAAATAATTGCATAGAAAACTTTTCTAAAAATTGTTTGTATTTTAAATGTGATGTAAGAGTAAAACATAAAAACGGCTTCCCGTTTTTTGCACATACATATATATATATATATATATGTAAGCGTTAACATATGCATATGCATATATACATGTTCATTTGTATGTATACATGTAAACAATTAAAATTTGAAAGACTTTTGGTTCTGGCGTTGGTGTTATTTTCCTGCGGCAGAATGCATTTCCTGCACTTCATTCACTATATCTGTTCGGCTTTGATATGAATTCAAATGCTTTGCAGTAAAAAAGACAAACAAATAAAAACACACACACACACACACATTTGCAAATATTTTCTGTCCTTTTCCTGGTAAGAAACAAAAGAAACGTTTCCTTTTACTCTAAATGCAAAAAAAAAAAAAAATAAAAAAGAAATTAAAATTTCAAAAAAACCAAAAACAACAAAAAAAAACAATTCGTTGCAGTTAATGTTGTTTATTACACTTCATTTTACTTCCTTTAAGCTTCGCACACACACACACACACACACACACAACTTCACATAACTTAGAACAAATGAAACATCACAGAGCGAAAGACAGAGAGCGAGATAGAGAGAGCGTATAGCATAGCATGGCAGGGCAAGCAATATGCATCATCATCATCATCATCATCATCATCATCATCATCATCATCATCATCAACCTCCTTCTTTTTTTCGCCCTACCAAAAACATTGTAAAGAAACGGATGTACGCTTAACACGAACATTCTGCTTCGTTACGTTCCCCTTCGAGCAAACAACTCTTTCCCATCTACTACCTACTATCACATGGCCAGAGAGTGTGAGCGGTTTTGCTTGTTCTTGCATTTATGCGTGAGATGACTTCGTGTGATATCAAAAAAGAACAGAAAAAAGAAAAGCAAAAAAAAAAAAAAACAAAATGCCCAAAAGCTATGGCATTAATAACAGCAACAGTAACAACTGCAACAACGGCAGCAGCTGTTAGTCGCATGCACATGCTTACATACGCACAAAATAGCATCATAATATTAAGATTTTTGACAAGTTGCGTTTGTAATTGGTTTTCTTTTTTCATGTTTTTTCTTCTTCTTCTTCTTCTTCTTCTTTTTGCCTCGGCCCATTAAAACTTCCTTTATTTGCATTTAATTGAAATTTTTCTCAAACCTGAAAGGAAATAAAATTAAGAAAAAAACAAAAAAAAAATACACATGTCCACACATCAAAGGAAGCTTCGAAGAACCCTCATATTTGTACGTTTGCTTCTTTCCCAAATTTTCCACACTAAAGACACATTCTCGCAGTTGTCTTATAAATCATTAGATTTTTAAAAAAATTAGAAAATTATATGAATTAAAAATAGTTTCAAGGAAGCAATAATCAACAAAGGTCATCCGATGAGGTCATAGCGAACATAAAAAAAACAGACCTTTCTTTAAGAATGCGCCCGCCTCCGTTTTAGACAATATGCTCCTAGTATGTATGTTCCGTAGGTTTAAGTCCGATGACATGCGTAACCGATGCCCAGAGAGTTCGAGAGAATTAGAGAATACCTGTAAACTAGGGACCGCAACTGCAGCAGCTGGAGCAACCAGATTTTTTTTATTGTGTGCGGCCCAATGACAGCACTCTGGGCGATATTGAGACCTATCATTACCTGGAATTATTCGCTTTATGATTGAAGAAAACCACAGTCATCATCGTACTCCCCGAAGACAGTCAGGACTTGTTACCACACATTACAAGATTTCATTCCTAAGAACTTCCTCTACGTAGAGACAGATAGCAAGTAAGCCTTTTTAGTCTACAAGGCATTCAGCCTTAGTTTATGCGACATTGTCACTCTTGCCTTTGGACCAACTATACCATCCTGGCACTACCCCTCTTCAAGATATGTTTGCGGCGAGTGCTACATCTATTGTGGCCTGCTCCCTGCACTCGACTATTACTGCATCAATGTATTTTACCTAAGCCGTTACAATACAATAACAGGTGATATTTTTTTCCTCCATAAAAATAGTGTATGAAAAGAAGGCGTTCAAAGCAAAACTCCTTCCAGTGTACCCCAAAGTTATCTAACCGAAAATTTGTCGCCAAGGTGTAGATAGCCTAAGCCTTAAACTCTTCTTCACTGGTCCAAAAACCTTCACCAGGCTTTACTAGTAGGCGGTGAGAGTTTCCCCACATCTACGCTCCTTCAAAAGCATAGTTTATCTTCCCTGCGTTCCTAAAATAAATAATTTTCTCTTTACCACTGAGGCACACATTCAGTCTGACTTATAAAATTTATATTTTATATAAGAGAAGATCTATTCGAAACCCGAGGAATGTACATTCAAATAATGTTCGAACACACCAGCCCAGAGCTGGTGAGAACCGATGAAAACCAAGACTAGCTTGATATGATTTAAATGATTGGCTCCGAATCTATGGAATAAGTATTTTCAAGTTGAAAATTTTTGCAATCAAAAATTTGTTGAACTATTTGCAAAGACTCGAACGGTACCGCCCATTTCAAAAATTATTCACTTCGATCCATAAAAGTTCTTTGTTCACATGGCAAGCTTGTTTAACACTTCAAACCTTCGTGAATAAACTCGAAAAATCTGATTAATCATTTTTCAGGTTATGTTCGATACATGCAATCGGCATAAAATGCCGATGTGAGTCGATTAAAATTTTGATTTACTTGGTAAGGAAATTCGAAACGAAAAGGATTTTTTTCTTTCCTTCATACTTAGATTACGATCTCTTTTAATCGAAAATGTTGCAAACAAATTACTCTTTACCGCGTGTAATCGTACCACTTAAAAGTACTTCCCATGCTCGCCAAGAGCTCATACCTCTGCCAATGCCCATGTAGCTAAAACACTTGTGCAACGATAAATTTGTATCACGTACGTAAAATACGAGTGTAATGACACAGTAGCACGCTGTTGTACGTGTATGAGATGTGGATATAGATTTCCAGGTTAGTGATGACGAACCCTTGATAACACAATGAAATTATGTTTTTCTAATGACTTTTGATCTGCTTTAGCTGATATCAAATATCTATAATGTCTTTGTGAGTAAGTTTGTAGACTGCACTCGTTAGATCACTACACCCTCACATTCTGCATAATAATTAACTGTAATAAATTATTATTTTTTTTTTTTTTGGAATTTTTAATTATCATATAATTAGCATTTTGATGTGTTTTTTGTAACCGCCGAAGGACATGAGTATAATCATTTTATCATTTATTTGCAGCATGCAGAAAAAAGCTTCAGAGACCTTGCAAAGTATTATATCTGTATTCTTGTTTGTCCATCTGTCTACTCGTGTAATATAATATTTGCGGTGAATATTCCCTTAATTGCATCGGCTTGAAAATTGGCATTTGGAGACTCTTGCACGTGGGGTGGTTGTTAAAAATAAGCCAATCGGTCAATGAACATGTCTAGAGCGTAACTTGAATTAGGGAAAACTTCGCTTTCTGGGTTTTTTACATGAAGACACAATCAATTCTTTCACATGTCTTCTAAAAAATAAAAAAGGCAAAAAACAAAGCACATCCGTACATATTATAAAGTATCGGGACTTTGCTTTTTCATTTCATTTTTTTTTTTTTTTGATAAAGCTGAAAGCTGAAAAGATTCGACTATAGCCAAAGATGGTTTTTTTAAATCTTATTTTGCCGCCTTTTTTTATGGTAAATAATAAATTGAATTGAAAGCTTCACTTGGCAAATCGTATAACTCTATTTTTTTAATTTCCTTAATATTTGATATCAAAGCACTCCTTTGACTAGCAATTTCTCTAATAATAAACATTCAGACCGCTAGATGTCAAAATTTTACTTTAGAAATCGGTTCACACTTTGATATGAACGATAATGAAAATTTAGTTAAAACAACAAAGAACTTCAAAGTTAACTACATATGAAAATCATTTATTATCTCTCCTAACCACAGAGCGTAACAAGGATATATTAAGGGTGATATCAGGTCATATTAAGTTTGTGCGGATGTGTCCAATACACAAAAAAACTTGAGATGGGCCTTTAATGTATGGATGTATTCAGGATCATTTCAGAAAGTCAATACTGCCAATGGCCGTCCGTCTGTCCGCCGATCCATTTTCTTCTTGTTCTCGTGCTCAACTTACAGGTAGCCATTTTCGAGATAACGTAAGTCTAAAACAATGTAAGCCTCGCCTGTCCCTATGGCCACTTTAAATTGTTGTATTCGACCTACCGGCTGCAAGCTTTGAGGTATTTTGATGAAATTTCGCATGCTAGCATGTTTTGATCAAAGGACGGATACTATTGAAAATTATTCGGATCGGACCAGTTTTTCGATCACTTCTTATATAACGCATTATTTTGCAAAGACATCTTTAATGGTAGTAGTTTGACTTACTTTTCTTATATAAACATTAGAAAAATAAAAAAAAGATCGCAGTGGTTCTCCAATCCAGTGTTTCGTCAATAACCCGTGCCTTTACGTCAAAATGTGTGCGTGTAAAAAATATCATCAAAATATACCGAAAGGTAGAACCTTTTAGAAGGTTTTAGAAAGCGTACACAACACCTGGGCAGACGTACAGACTTGTGCAAATCCATTTCCCGTAATTTTCTAAATCGTCTAGTCTCGCTTAAGTTCTGCCCGCTATCGCACACATCCGCCCAAACTTACGACACTTTCAATACCAAAGCGAAGTAAGATAAGCCTATGAAAGTATAATTCATCGATAAGAAAAAGTTCGCTCTCTAATCGATTAGAACGAAAGGTATTTATCATACACAAATAGAGCAGAGAAGGTCAAGGCATAACAGTAAGCATAAAAGCTGCACTCATTTCCTAAAACTAATAATATATGTATGTATGTAGTAGATTTAAATTATAAAAGAATCAAGAAATCAAAAAAATTTATATTTATCAGCACATGAATGCTTTTAGTCTACTATTAAAGATTATGAGTTGAGCATACAATGATATGCAGTCAAGCAGTACAGTGTTCCGTTATGCATTTATAATAATGATAAGTATTTTACACAAACAAAAAAAGAAAACTTCAAAGCAAATATTAAAGCTGTGAAAGGTTGAAAAAAAAAAAAAAAGTAAAAAAAATAAAAATAGACCATTAACTAGAAAAAGAAAAAAAAAAAAACAAAGAACTTCCTCAATTATCATTTTATATTTTAAAGACTATTAACCTTTTCCTTACTCTAAAAACATTATAAACAATACAATAACTGAATATCAGCCGCCGCCGGACCCCTTTCTGTTGTGGTTATTGTAGCATTTTTCTATAACCACTTGATAGTTTTTTTCTTTTTTTTGCTTTTGGTTTTCTTTTCTTCTTCGCTTATATAACATTTTCTCTGTTTGCTCGATTAATTTTAAAGGGAAAACCGAAACGTTACATTGTGCACATGATGTTTATTTTGTTTATTTATTTTTTATTATTTATTTTTTTTTTTTTGCAGTTTTCTCCCTATAGCGAAAGTTGCTTGGCTGTCAGATTGCTTAGTGGCTGAGTTTGGTTTCGTTTGGTTATCTGTCTGTAGGTCTGACTGTCAGTTAGTTCTTTCACTCTTTCATTTAAACGACCCTTCACTTTATAGCAACAATTTATTTCAACCATTTCCATTCGCTCCATGAAACTAAACAAAAAAAAAAAAAGCAAAAAAAAGGAAAAAAAGGGGTGCAGCCCTCAAATATGTTCGTGAAGTCGTGCAGTAAATGCTTTCATGTTTTTCACATTCAATAATAATAACAACAACAACAACAACAACAACAACAGCAACAACAACGACGACAAAAACGGCAAACGATAGCAGCAAAGTATTTGCTATGTTATCAACATTTCACGAAGGACAAGCGGTCGGCCTTCTTTTTCAGTCTGTTCGCCTTGTATCTCTTTGGCTGTCTTATTGATTTTATCTTTAATAAGATTTCGCAACAAACAAATTATTTAAAAAAAAAACACACACACATGGGGGGAGGATATGTCGTTCACTTTTAAAATCACAATCAAAGAAAAAAAAATAACCCAGATCTCGATTTCTTTTCCGGTCTATGCTTTTCATGAACGATGCGGAGAAAAGTGTTTATTATTAAAAAGAAAAAAAAAAGACTTTTAATATCCTATCTCATTACAATTTCAAATTGATTTGATATGGTAATAGAAAAACAAGTAAAAACATTATAGTCGGGCGAGGCCGATCATTGCATACCCTGCACCAATTCGGTTAATACAGTTATTCACTCGGTTTGGTAATAATATGCCAAAGGTTACGCTTTCATGCAAAGGCATACTTTTCATGGAAACCTCCATGTTGGAGGTTCCCCAAAACATCAGATGACATGATCCACTTATTTTACTCCCTAAACATATTATAAGTTTTCAGCTTCCGTCTTAGACTTTCTCTCCACATAAGGGCTTCCTTTTCATGATAAGCCAAATATACGTTAGGGTCTAAATAAACGGACCTATGAGATCCAAATTCCCTGGAAATTACTACTATGAACCGTTAAAATAATAAAAATTAAACCTTCTTCTGATTCTATGAGAAATCTACGCTGAGTGTGGCCCAAGAAATGGACCCATGTGGTCTTAATTTTATCCACTTAATCTTTAGATCAAATTACTATCAGGGACAAATTTTCATTATAAAACCTTAACAATCAAGTTTATTGGCATAAAAGGATACACAGTTCCAAAATCCTCATATGCGGTCGTATCCAAGAAAGAGATCTACATGTTCCAAATTCGGTAACGTTGATTTCTTTGCCAATTTAGTATTATGAATCAACTTTCATCATGAAATATTGAAAATTAAACTTTCTTACCATGTAAAGGTTCCGTTTTCGCGGGAACGGTTATGTGAGAAGACATTCAAAAAAATGCCTATGCCGAATCATACTTGGCATACCAATTGGCAGTGATGCAATATTATTGCTCAGAGATTTTTATCGAGAATTTAAAAAAAATTGCAACTTTTTCGCATATAATGACTTTTCAAAATAACGCGTCATATGGGGAATGGTCGAAAAAATGGATCTATCCGAACCATTTTCAATAGCGTTCGTCTTTGAGTTAAAGGACGTCAGTGTACCACGTTGCGGTCTATATATCCAACACATGAAAATAAAAACGGACAGACAGACAGACAGGCTTAGATCGATAGATGGATCTATCGTTCGTCTTTGAGTTAAAGGACGTCAGTGCGACCACGTTGCGGTCTGTATATCCAACGCAAGAAAATAAGAACGGACAGACAGACAGACAGACAAGCTTAGATCGATAGATTGATTTATTCGAATCCGCATTTTCAATAGCGTTCGTCTTTGAGTTAAAGGACGTCAGTATACCACATTGCGGTCTGTAGATTGAACACAAGAAAATAAAAACGGACGGACAGACAGACAGACAAGCTTAGATCGCTTTCGTATCATCGGTATAATAAAAGACAAGTATATCTTAAGCCCTCCTGCTTATTATGTATGTCCACACAAACTTAATATACCCGGTATAGGGTGTATTTACAAAATCATTTAGAAAATGTTTTATTTTTAGCAAATATTTCCTTTATGCATATCCCAGTTGATTAAAATTTTTGTTTCTTAATTCATTTATTGCAGTAGAAGCAGAAAATAAAGAAAATAGGACAAGATGTTAATAAAATTTGCGAACTTTACAAACCGTTACAGGGTTATACGTGGGATGATATCCTACGGTTTATTATGGCCTACCGGTTGTTTATGCGAACAAACCTTTGTTGAGAAGCGTACATTCCAAACATACGATTGGGACAAATGTTTAAGGTAAGTAAATTTAAGGTAAGAAAATTTTTAATAAAGAAAAGTAAATAATTAAATAACAACGATTTGAATCCTCATTATAAGGCAATAGTTTTGGATCAATGTAGAATTAATTATGAATTATTTAAGCTGTTTCGGCATGATGCGTGCTACTAGGTTTTTAATTTGTCCGATACCATTCCATGTATCCGAAGGGCTATTCGTCAGAAGGTGCATAGTTCGACCCGTTCAATGGTGATTGTCCTGCTCCTTGGGAGCTTCAAGATAACTCGCGTGCCATCAGGAGCCGTGAGTTTAGGTCTTCATGGTAGGAACCCACGTTACACCACATGAGGAACCTGTCCATAGTTCAACTGATGATCTATCTATAGCTGTCATACTAAATATATATTTGTACATATGTCTTGGACTCTGCGCGCATTAATTTAGTTAGTCTTGACCAATAAGTTATCCTCGCTATTAAGTAATTAATTAATTTACTAGACCATGTCTTTAATATTCTATTGCTTTAATTATTTTTGTATTTTCTATTGCTTTAACTATATTTGTTTTATATGTAATCCTTAGTGTACTTTAGCTGTAACGGCATCAAGTATTCAAAGTTTGTTATACCAGTTGTGAGAAAATATAAATTTAAGCTTCAACTGCGTGATTGATTATTAGTCGATAATTGAATTCTCTTCGTAATAAATAAATAAATAAATAAATCTCAATATTTACTTTATTGCTCACGAGCTAAACGAGAATATTTTAATCGATTCCGTTTGAGGATAAATGTCACTTTTGTAATATCGGAGGTTAAGGGTTAATTGAGTTTTCTCGGTATAGCTCAGCTAAACATTACATCGATAGTTTTGAATAAAATCAAAACAAAAAAGAATTAAAGAATTCGCCGTTCGTTGTTTGCGTGGATATCCGCCCATTTCACGTGCGGTGTGCAATCATTGCATCTATATCCGCCCTTTGCCTTTATATATATGCTAAATTATATCAAAAACAAGAAAGAAAATTATATTCGGGTGGTGTCGTATTTCGCTAACGCACGACCATTAAAATATTTAGCGTGCGATGCTTTTATTTATGGTTATAAAAAAGTGAAGCAAATAATCTCCTATCAGTTAGCTCACTAACACCACGTCGTGACATCTACCATCAATAATTTAGAAATAACTTACTTGACTGGTCACACTCTTTCCGTCTATTCCTTTTATCCTATTCCCCATATCAGCGGTATTGTGATGAAAAAAAGTAATCCACTACTTCGCGAAGTCCCCGGTTTTTAATTTAGAACTAACACACTTAGCTGGTCGCAATCTACTCTTCAATTTCTTTTATTTGATACCCATATCGAAGGTATTATTAAGAAAAAATTAATCCACTACCGCTCATGGTGTCCATCGTACTTGTTGTAGATAAAAGGCATTTCTAGGCAGATAATCATTTGATGAATTTAAAAATATAATTGGTTTACCTTACAATGCTTAATAAGCATAGAACCTTAAAAAAGAAATTTCAATTACTTATGACTTTGCGTGGGCATGGCCGCTTTTTTCCATTTTTCCACATAAATTGTAGAGATTTCCGTAAAGGCAGAGAATTTCAGCTTTCCATCTGTCATAATTTATACATAAGAGTAAGGAACAAAAACTCACAAATTTTGGTTTACAGAAACGGAGTTGCGTTCAGCTTACGCTTTACTGCGGGCTTGTGCTGTAAACAATTTTGTCCGTCTCCCACACCAACTGGCGTACAGAAACTTCCAATGTATTTACCAAATTTGAAGTCGCGACCTGGGGTATGTCAACAACACACACCGCACAGACGGACAGACATGGTGTAATCAATTCAGAAAATTGAGACTTAGCACAATCGATCAATTTCATCTGTTAGGGATAAAAATATTTACGGTCCCCTTCTTTGGCTATGGTCCTGTAATCCATGATAATTGAAAACTAAAACAAACTTTATGACCCAAATCTCTTGACCTTCACAAAATGTTGATGCGACTTATATACGTGAACGGAAGTACAAAAAAAAAAAAAAATTTGATCAAGACTTAGGACAAGCTGCCTATCGTCACTATGCCGCCTGTAAATAGATAATAGTTCGCGATAAGTGAGCAATCAAAATGTTCTCCAAAGCAAAAAAATTTAAAAAAAAAAAACATCTCTTTCCCAATTGCTTCATCTTCTTCTTGATAATAATCATTGATTACAATTTTATTACAGATACGGTTTGTTCGGTTGCTTTGTTTTGGGTCCCGCCTTGTATTGTTGGATACGTGTTGCGAATACAATGTGGCCGCGAGCCGATATTGGATCTGCTTTATGTAAAGCGTATACCGAACAAGTAGCCTATGATCCGTTTGCTATCACCGGCTTCTTATTCTTTATGACGCTGACAGAGAAAGGGAAAACAATAGAAGATGCTCGGCGGGAGGTAAGTGCACACATACATAACGTATATCATTTTTTTCTTTTCTTTTCTTTTCTTTTTTTTTTTTTTTTTTGTGCCTCATCTTAAGCATTACGTGCTTTGAGTGGCGTGCGTATGTGTTTTAGTATTTAAGCACTTCTCCATTAAATAAACATACTTGTACGGAACATATTTACTTAAGTATTTCACTTCATTTACTTTCAAAATGTGAATGATAATATGCGCATACATGCAAAGGACGGACACTTTAAGGAACGGCATAAAAACCTACTCAGACATAAACATTGCCTGTTTACTTGAGCTTGCTGTGTTCTCATTTCAACTCTCAAGTGATGGTATATTTTTTCTTTCTTTCTTTCTTGCTTTCTTTTCGTTCGTTTTTTTTTTTTGAACATTTACTGCATGTTCTTTCAATTGCAAACACACACACACACACATCTACTAACACGGATATAAGTAGTAGTAGTAGTAGTAGTAGGTATCTGCACAATTTTAGTCAAGTCATTGTTGTTATCGTAAGCTTTATATTATCGCACAATCGTACTCATCACAATCACCATCAATCCACAAGCATCATCATCATCATCATCATCATCATGATCATCATCATCATTATCATCGTCATGAGCATCATCATAAGCATCATAGCATTAGCAGCGCAGCCAACACCAAAACGAACCTTATTAGCATTAGCACAATAGAATCATTGGCAAGTGTGTACTTATACGAAGAGGCGAAGGCGAAGGCGAAGGCGAATCCTGCCTGCGTCCTGCCTTTCTGCGTCTCTTCGAAAAGACATCTATAATATTTATGTTATCGCTATCCTCGCCTCTATTCCTCTTCTTTTTTATTCTTAAGTAGATAAAAACATTGATTGTTTACTGCGTGTAAAATGTATGTGCGTTTCTCTCTCATCAATTACCAACATTTTCGAATGGAAAAAAACAAAAAATTAAATTTATTACTAAAAATTTTTTTTATCGCTTCTTATTATTGGATGTCGAGTTTTTAAAATTCACAAAAAACCATATCACTCACACGCCTACTGGGAATTCGATTGTCTTTACGACATAAACGACTACAATTCCTTGCTAATGGAAATTTTATATCCGCCCTAGTAAGTGTATTCGATTTCTTAGAACCCTCTACTGCAAGATATATTTATGGGCATAAGAATGCCTTTGCAATTGTTTTTGTCTTACCAGGCTAAGCCAGACTAAATGATTATTTCGCGACTTGACTTTTAGTAAGGATTCTTTTCTTTCCTATGATCTGTCGATTCTTAGACCTAACTAAACTTTACTCCTCTAGCTATCCGGCGGTTCTTTTTTTCTTTCCATTCAAATGACCAATGGCTCAGCGGAAGACCCCTATGCATGTGAGAGAGTGATGGTCAGGAAAATACGGGGAAAGAGAAGAGAAATAGAGAGAGAGATAGAGAGAGAGAGAGAGAGAGAGAAAGAGAGAAATGTAGATAGAGAGAAATGTAGATAGAGAGAAAGTAAGCGGGGCGAAAACTTATATGTAGCGTAGCCTAAGCGATGCCAAACGATGTACGCCACACCAATTTAGGCGGAAAAATTTACTACAATCGCCTACGAAAGCTTGAAGCAGTTCAAAGGCCTTACAAGTCAAGAATAATATCAGCCTATTGGACAGCTTCCACGTCAGCGGCAGCAGTTCTAGCGGGAATATTATTCATCGAGCATATTTGGGTATATTTAAGGCACATACATTCCACGTCTCTGGAAGGAGAAATCATTCCGTGTAACCAGCTAGCGATTATGTCGATGGACAAAGAGAGACGGACGAAATGCACCAGCTTTTTGCACAACATGCTATATTATAAAGCCATACTAAGGTGACATCAAAACTCTTCTCTCTAATTCCTTTCGAAGGCAGAAGAGCTAAGATGATATCGTGTAGATCAACAATCCACGTTGAAGTAATGCGAAAACGGTTTCGAGATGAGTTTTTGCTGTAGTGTAGAGCCACTAGTTAGCAGTAGTGGCTGCCACTTCGTACAAGCGGAAAATAAAAAACAAAAAAAAATACATAGAGATAAAGATAAAGATAAAGTTGGAATTAGGGATAGAGACAGAGGTAGAGATAGAGATCAAGATAGAGATGGAGATGTCGATAGAAATAGAAATAGAGATAAAGATAGAGTTGGAAAAGCACACAGATAAGGAGGATGCGTTCCCAGTCGGTTATGTAAGCACCCAGTATAGGTACGGCCAAGTGTGATCCCCGGTATTGTGTTTGTTTTGGAGAACAGATGTGGAGATTTTTACCAAGACCGTCAGGACCAGGGATTAATAGAATAAATAGTGGATGATAGAAAAGGTTTTTGGCACTAGATGGTGTTGGTGCCTACGCATCCGGCAACACTCATCTCTCTGATTCTCTCAAACGAACATGCACTTAAAAGGTTCCATTTCAGTTTACATTTTTTGTGAAGATTGCTTTTTAATTCTTTGCTCGTGCAAAGAGTTATATTGATATGAAATATCTGAAGAAATACGCTATGTGATGATTTTTGACTGTAAAAAGGGTAAAACATAGAAAAACATGCCAAAAAATCTGTGAAGTGTACGGTGAGAATGCTGTTAGCATTGAAAAAGTCGATGAAATCTTGCAACTGGTAGAGCAAGACCGGCACGCAAGCTGTCAAGAACTAGCGAAGACACTAAACATCAACCACATGACGGTTTGGAATCATTCGAAAAGAGCAGCTCGAAAGTAGACCCAAAAAACAGCTCAGACCTTTTATATCACCCATTAGTTGTAATTCGTCAATGGATAAGGCATTAGTGTATTGGAATTTATAAAACTTTTTCTTTTTTTTCATTCTCTTTCTTTGTGCTTAACACAACCTATAGATAGCGATTCAGTTCTATTTAAAGAAAGTGTACTCGCACCTCTTTAAACCATTGGCTCAAATGGTTTGTGCGCAAGGTCGTTCAGCCAATTTGCGGATTTTTCCGAAACGACGTAGAATTATTTTTGAGTAGGGTTAAGAGGACGCCTTCTTGTCTTAGTGTATGATAAGCTACCAGAATTTCTCTTATCGTATGATGACATTACGTAGTCTAAAGGAAATTTAGTTTACTTAAGACAAACTATCGTTGATCCATACAGTTTAGCAAGCTGCCGTTAAGTAGATACCAGGACTTCTCTTATCTCTTGCAACATTGCATATAGTGTAAAGAAAGTTCCCTTTGTTTAGGACAAAATAACGTTGATCCATACAGTTTAGGAAGATGCTGTTAAGTAAGTAGCTAGGAAGAGACTAATGGTTGATTGATTTACTCAAGTAGTTCGTAAAGATCTAGGATTCGAAAGTAGTAGCGACTTTACGAAGTTTTTCGGAAGTTCCTCTCATCTAATATGTGATGGCAATAATTGTCCCGCCTTTAAACACTTTGAGCCACCTTGAAACATTAGTTAAATAATAGCTACACTTACTCTATAGACTTTTTGTCTATTTGTTATTTTTTCGTATCATCATCATTGAGTAAAAAACTCAATTTGCCTAAAATTCTTGCTTTTTACTATATCGCATTACATTAAGGTCAAATAAATTACACAAACGGTGGAAAATAAATTTTTTTTTTAGACTAATTTTTATGTTATCACACATAAAAGCTTACTTTAGAAATTCGTTTTTTTTTTTTTTGTTTTCAAACGCCCCAAGTTTTCATATATATATATATATATATATATATATATATATATATAGTTACATGAAAGTGACTCTGGGAAAAAAATTTATGTTCCACCATTTGCTTCATTAAAATAGAAACTTATTTTTAGAAATTTTTTTCTTTTTTACAATTTATTTTATACTTTTTTATAAAGAAAATATTAGTGCACCTTGCCGTAGTGTCCGCCATATTTCATTTAAAATTAACACATTTGATTTTTAGCGTTCCATTCTCCATATCGTTCTAGTTGGTAAGGGTAACTACCGGATAATTGATTCGCACAGCACTGTGTCCGCCATGTTTCATTTAGAATGTATACGCTTCGGCTTCCAAGCCTTGCATTAAAATATTTCCCTTCTAAGCGAAACAGTTCAGAGTTACTCTCTGAACTTAAAATGTGAGTAAAATTTGGCCGTCACTGGATATGCGGAAGTCGTTTAAATATTGTTTAGGAAAGGGAACAAAAGTTCATGAAAACACCTAAATCCTTGGGTAGCTTTGTCTATAGCCAGAGATCGAGCCAATCATAATTTTAAAAATATCACGCTTAAGTTGATTTTCGTGAAGCAGTTCGCCCCGTGGCTCTGCTAATTCGGGTGACCACGGCTTAATCTTTTTTCTCTGGAGACATTGCACACATACATGTCTTCCAATCTAAATATTTGAGATTACAAATACATCCGCAATAGATGAGAAACCTGTAACTTATATCCTTTGGCCGATATTAACTTTCTTTACAATATCTTTGAAATATGTTTTGAAAAACCATTTTTTTCTACTATAAGCAATCGTTCAAGGGATGTGCTCGCTTCGCGTAATACAAAAATGGTCAAAAAGAAATGAAGCTTAGCAGTAACACGATGATGCTCAGAGAGCAGCCTAGTGTTGGTGTGTCCAGTCGGTGAAGTGGTCTGCTTTTATCGACTGAGCACTCCGTTTAGCTACTGACTATAAACAGATTGACTTAGTAGTCTTCATTCTTACCTACTCGACTAACCCTGACGATTTAGTCATCCATTTAAGATACATTTGGGTTTACACCCAATAAAATCTCGAAGATTGGAATTTATTTCTTAACTACTTTTACTATATGCTTGGGATCTTACAACTCTTCACCTCTCCTGAAAACCGAGACGTATTCTTGTCTCTATTTCTGCGAAGATTGTAGCTTTCATTTCATTTATGTTACTCTCTATATGTTACGCATACAGGTGAGAGAAAATACAAATGCGATCGATATTTGTCACGTAAGTGCAATTAAATGCGTTGAAGTCTTTATAAAAAAGAACTAAGAGTTGTTATGCTCACCTTGGAGGAGATCTGAAACAAATGTGGGTTATGCGATGTGACGATACGCGTTGCTCGTGTAACACGTTAACGGTGAGAAAACAATATCTAGAGGGGAAGAAAAAGCGAATTCGTAGGGTGGTGGTCGTAGCCTACTGGCCAATCGATAAACGTTAAGCCTTTACGAACAGAGCGGTCAACATAACTACAATCACCGTAAACTCTACTTGAGGTTTGAACCCGCGACCACTGACTTGGTGGTCGCGTTTCTTACCTACTCGACTACTCATATAGGCAGAGGTGTAAAGTAAAGATGCTCCAATCGATCAACAGGGATACTAACGCCGCCCCTAGTTTCTTATTGTTTACAAAGTTTACACCTTCGCCTTCGTAAGGCTCTTTTTCAAAATACATATTAAAAAGTGCCGAAGTTCTGTACAATCCTTACTGTAGATGTAAAAGTGGACCAGATTAGCTAACTGGAACGTAGGAACGGAAGATATTCTCGTGAATTGGTTTTAAACGATGTATCCCATCAAACATAAAGAGTATTTTCTTCCCAGCATCCCTTAGAGCGGCGCACTTATAAGCAAAAAGTACTTTTTTAGGTTATGTTATTCTTGCAAAGCATGTCACTCTAACTACGTTAATATATCTATTTTCATCTGTTCTAAGTGTTATATGTACAGGCTATATGTGACTCTTACAGACCGTATTACTTCTGCAGACCGGGTTATTTCAACAGTGCTCTGTATATATTGATATCTAATGATCTGATGAAAGAACTCATCAACTTTCGAGTCAACCTAATCGAAAGCAAATTTTTAATTACCTTTATTTTCGGAAAATATTTCTTAGATAACGATCGAACCGTAGCGAACGGTGAGAATCAAAACAATTTCACTACAAGGTTGATATAATTGTTTGCCTCTTCTCTTTTTATATGTTTTCTGTTTTCCTTTTGTTGCTTTTTTTCTTTTTTTTGGTAAAGGAACGACACGTGCACCGTAAATCATTTCATGTGCCAAATAATCTCTTTGTACTGATGGACTCTTCAAATACACACGTGTCGATAATTGTTTAACAACTTGTTATTGATCCCTTTTTTGTTTTCGTTGGGTTCCGGATAAAATTCCTGATACTTAACCAACGCAGAAAGTAAATTAATTTAGACATTGAGACAATTAAATGCACGCAAAGAGATTTTGGTTTTCTTTCTTTTTGTTTTTCCTCTTCATGAACTAAATAAAATCTCTCAAACCACGTATTAGGGTTTTTCGCAAAATGATATCTTTAGGTAATGAGTAGTTATCGCATATTGATGGGAAACGAAATGAACGTAACTTTTCTTGCAAAGAAAGCTAACAAAGAAAGCTAACAAAGGGACTGAAATATATTACAAAGTTTTTTAAAAGTAATAACTGGAAGCTCACCATCAGTTTGGAAAGGTCTGCCTGAGAAAAAAATTAAATTCCAAAAGTTAGTTAATCAAGACCGAGTGTATGTAGATTCGCATGCAAGCTATGTGTGCATAAAGTGCTTACATAAATATCGCAAGCAAAATAGCTCATTAGTCAGTATCAAGGTTATATCAGATCCTGTACTGTGATCGAAAGCATCAAAAAAATCATTGTCGTTTGAAGCCTTAAACAAACTCTTCTCAACGACTCACAAAAACTGATATTCGCCCAATGACCCGATTGAAGACGTCTACCATTTTTTTATATCCTGCACTTCTTACAACGCAAGATAAGTTGAGATTATGTGGTTATATGTGTAACATCCACAAGGACTTAAGATGGACCCTAGCTTTTTACGATATATGTGATAGTCACCCAAAAGCGATTGAAGGTGTCTACAATTTTTTTTATACCCTACACTTCATGTAGTACAGTATAAGTAGAGATTATGCGGATATATGTATAATACCTAGGAAGATGAACTCACCTTTTATTACACCGATTTATTCAGAATGTCTTTGTGAAAAGGCTTGTCCCTCCATCTGTCCGCCCGAAGTGTGCGCAAATATTTATGGCTTCATTTTACTTTTCAAAAGTTTTGATAAATTTTGACGAAGTCTTGATTGTGCCTTGGCTCTAGGACGGAGTCTATGGAAAATGAATTGACTTGGATCACTTTTGCGGTCACTTTCCCACAATAGGGCTTAATTTGAAAAAGTTATCATACCAAAGAAAATGCAATTTTCAAAATTTTTCGACTGAACGATAGCGTCGCTGCAGGCTTAGTTGTGTAGGAGAAAGTAAATAATAAATACATAAAAAAGTTATATTCAGTGGTGACTGAATCTTCTGTACCCGTTGTCATTATCCTAGAAAAGGCAAAAAAGTGAAACAACTAAATTTTCATGTTATTCATTATGTTTTCATGTCATTGAGTGAGCGCGGCTGATTTTTTCTATTTTCAATATAAAAGTTGTGGGCTTTTGTAGGCATGTCCTTTGAAGGTCACTTTCAAATTCTTCTGCAAAATTGTATCTTCATTTGTGTGAACGGCAGAATGGTAATCACAAATGCTACGCACAGGACAGGTTGGACAAAAGGGCACAGGGCCAGACAAATAGACGGACATGCTTAGATGAATTCTAGATTTGAAACTGGCCAAGAATTTATATACTTTATGGGGTGTGTGGAGCTTGTTTCTGCATATTATAAAGAGATTGAAAAAAAATAAAATTTTGATATACTATTACACTGGGTAGGCGTGGTCAATTATTCCCATTTGTATACAGATACTAAGGCATCGCGCGTACGCGTTCAAATCTTTGCACATTTGTCTACTGTAGTTTATAAGTAACGAGCAAAATACCAATTTTTTTATTCCTTTTTGGAAAGCAGGGGTGTTCTCACTTTTCGTAGTATCATAAGCGTGTACTTCAACCGACTTGGCCCATTTTCAATATCAATATGCCTGCAAGAATTTCCAATGTTTCTGCCATATTTGAAGTCGATAGTTTCATGAAAATATTTGAAGCAAACAGACAATCGTATAGCCGGACAGATGGGCAGACGAATATGTTGATACTGATGAAGAACCTATATGCATGGCCAGGTCCCTGAAACTTCTTTATGAGCGTTACAAACATTTTAACAAAATGAATGTACCATGTCCAATGAATGTCCCATTCGCCGATGATGGGTATAAAAAGTAAGTAAGTCGTAAAAGTAATATTTTATGAAGATTATCGAGCATAGAAGGTAGCTTCAGCAAGTTTGAATCAAATCTAAATCTATTTTTTGATCCCAATCCATATAAGGATTCTCAAGGAACTTTAACAGAAAATTTGGCAGAAAATGTAATTTTTAGTCCTTTGCGAGGAAAATAAGCGAAGAACAATAAGATCCTGTTTAACTGATTAATTAAGCTTCAGATTAAGTTTGTATAACCAATAAAGAAATCAATTCTTCTCTCGTAAACCCTAAAGTTTATACATTCAATATAGATAGATGGCCAAGGAAATAATATTTGCAAATGTCATCTGTCGGAAGTCGATTATACAATTACACTTAGATCGTGCATTACAGAAATGACCAACAAATGAAAAGAAAAAAAAAAACAAACAATTTTTTATTAACATCCAATAATCGTATAGTTTCATGTCAACTTAAATATTAATTTTTGCTTTCATTTATCAATGTGTGTGTGTCTGTGTGTATGTGTTTACTTATGCGTATGTTTATTCGCAATCCGATGATTACTATAATTCAATAAATCGTTGTCCGATTAATACTTAATTATTCCACTTAATGTAAAAATAAACCGTAAACAGCACAACACAAACGTATCAACGTAAAATTACTAGTACACAGGGTCGCTATTCTCTCGCTCTCAGGGCAATCTTATAATAATATTGCGCGGATAGACACGTTTCCCATGTACATATGCATGTATGTATGTATCTATGTATGTATGTATGTATGTATGTACATGTGAAATGAATGCATTATGTACAGTAATTTCATATCATGCTATGCCATCATTAACCATTGAAACCATTATCATTATATGAATGCATCGTCATGATAATAATATCCGCAACACTGCAACATAACATACATAAGATAATATTTTAAATTCATTTATAAATTAATGAAAGCGATGAGATGAAATCGCTTCTACTCACTTAATTTTGTATTTTTCTTCTCTTCTTCTTCTTCTTCTCTTCTTCTCTTCTTCTTCTCTTCCCTTCTCTTTCATTAAATCACTGCCACATATATATTTATATATATATATATATATATGTGCAAATGAATGAATGCATTTATCATTCATTATAGGTTAGCATGAAATTCTTCGATGCCTATAAAGTTGGTTTCATTTATTGGCCAATTGTACAAACATATAATTTCGCTTTTGTTCGTCCAAAGAATCAAGTTGTCGTCTCATCAATTTTTAGCACATTATGGACGGCATTTTTATCTTACGTTAAGTACGTGGAACTTCAACGTAAAGATGGCAAACATCATTTCGATCTAAAGCTGCATAAAATTCTCGATTTTTTCGAATAAATATTGATTGAAAACGATTTACGACAACATTTTTTTTAAAAGTTTTTTGTAATTTTTTTTAGATATAAAAAAAGAAATAGTGAAATTTATTTAATTTTGTAAGATTTTTAAAAAAAATAATATTTTTATAAATTTAAAGAAAATTAATTTTAAGAAAAGTTTATGATTGAAATAAAGTCTGCAATTAAAGGTAAGATCGCCTTCAACACATGGCGTACAAATATAAGTAAGAAAATTATATTCGGCTGCGATCGAATCTTTTATATCCATCACAATTTGATACTGATCGGGAATATATATATATTTTATGCGATATCTAATGCTTCCTTTTCAGTGCTGCAAGCGTTTCGATAAAATAATAAAATTTCAAAATTCTTTAATATTAAGTAGGCACGCCCGATTTTTTACAGGTCCTGCAGGACTCAACCTAACCGGAAAGCCCCTTTGGAGTTAAACGGATTGGTTAAATGATGTTTTGAAGAAATTTGACCGACAATTTTCAAAAGTCTTTTGAGCTTGAAACGATCGAGCATAACCTCTAATAAAACCTAATTAAATTCAATCAATCGCTATTCACGTCGATGAAAGCAAATCTCTAACCGAATCGGGAGCACCTTTGGACTTAAAGAGATTGGCCATAACCTCAAACGAAACTTTGATTGTATTCAAGCGAGCATTACTCATGCCAATTAAAGCAAGCCTTTAAAGAAATCTGATCGACAATTATCAAAAGTCTTTTGAACTTGGACCGATCGAGGAGAATCTCTAATAAAATTTTAATTGAATTCAACCAATCATTACTCATGTCAATCAAAGCAAACCTTTGAAGGAATCTGAACGACAGTTTTCAAAGGTCGTTTGAACTTGGAACCATCAAGCCCAACCTCTAATAGTATTTTAATTAAATTCAATAAATCGCTAGTCATGTCGATGAAAACAAATCTCTAACCGAATCGGCAGCACCCTCTGAACTTAAAGAGTTTGGTCATAACCTCAAACAAAGCTTTGATTGAATTCAAGCGATCATTACTCATGCCAATCGAAGTAAGCCTTTGAAAAAATCTGATCGGCAATTTTCAAAGACCTTTTAGGCTTAGAGCGCTCGAGCATAACCTTTAATAATACCTTAATTCAATCGATCGCTAATCATGTCGAGGAAGCCTTTGAAGAAATCTGATCGACAATTTTCAAAGGCCTTTTGAACTTGGACCGATCGAGCATAACCCCTAATAATTCTTTAATTGCATTCAACCGATCATTTTAAAGAAATCTGATCAGCAATTTTCAAAGATATTTTAGGCTTAGAGCGCTCGAGCATAACCTCTAATTATACCTTAATTGAATTCAAGCGATCGCTACTCATATCAATCAAAGCAACTCTGTCAACGAACCTAAAATAATGCTCAGTAGCAAATCCGAAGTAGTATAGTAGTAGAAAGATTAAATATATTATTAACAACATTTCTTCTGTCGGCATGGAAAAGCAATCAATTCTTTTAAAGCATTTGAAATTTTGAAAAATTATTTTACATATGAAATTTACTCGATTTGTGCTAGAAAAACTTTTTGCATATAGACTCTTAGCATTTTATCTCAATAATGTTAGAATACAAAGCACAGCCTGCATATGAAACGAGGCAAAAGAAAGGACACAAATTGCAAGCCATTTGAATAGAAGACTGATTTCAAAATGAATTCTTTCATTAGTCATTTCTTTCGCCGGTAATGAAAAATAATGCAACTTCACTCGAAAGAACCCCTAGATAAGAGTACAATCTAAAAACACATTGAATGCTTACATACATATATATATATATATATATATATATATATGAAAACCGTGCCTAACTCTCTCTCTCTTTATATGCATTCTATACGTTTTGTAGTAAGGAAAGCACTTATTTTTCCTTTTCTTTCATTTTTTTTTTATTTTTATTTTTTTTTTTTGCTGTAACAATAGTACGTGCCAAGAAAAACTGATTAGTAACGGAATTATGCTTAATGAAAACTCTAAAGAACACAAATGAAAATTGTGATAGACACGCAAACTGTATGAATGCAATGTGATATTAATGATGTTATTGTTGAGTTGCTCTTGCTGATGATCATGCCAATGATGATGATGATGACGATAATGATGATGATGATGGTGATGGCAATCATATATATATATACATATATATGTATGTGTTTGCGTGTGTGTGTTTGCAAAAGCGTGCTTGGGTTGGGTTTTGGCTTTTGCAACACCCCATTTTTCTAACAATAAAAACAATAACATAAGCGACATACTAACGAAAATCTTATCAAACGAAGCGTTAAAGTTTCAACATTTTGTACAAATATTATGCGAGGCATGATTCCCTCCTATTCATAAAAATTTGCAAAATTAGAATAATTTCCAAAATAAATAAAGAAAAATTACATTAAATTTATTTATGCATTTATTACGATTATAGTGAAAGCGTTTTCTTTCCCTTCTTCTTCTTCTTAACCTAACTATAAGACACTAAGTAAGCTTGTATCTGTGAAATTGTAAAAGAAAGCAATAAGAAAAAACCTATGCGCGTCTAACGTCTAACGTCTTAAATATAGGAGTCCCCCCCCCCCCCCCCCCCCCC
>KK502601.1:366718-377890 GCA_000688735.1 Glossina austeni
AAATTGGAAAGATTATTTTATTCAAAATACGGCCCTTGGTTACTTAGTTTGCTTGTTTGTATTACCTGCGGATAAGACAACGGGTTTTATGGCCTATCCGCATAAGCGCCCATTTTTCGCGAGGCGATGAACAGACGGATAGATTGCTCTCATTAGATCTATATGGAGGCGATAGTTTACGACCTCCATTACTAAGAGCTCTTTTATACCAATTAGAGAATCAGTTATAGGCGACTGTGTTTGGGGCAAGCAATTCTTTCTTCTGACCTAGGATCTCAATATAATAAAAACCCTACGATTTTGGGAAAGGCGACAGCCACTAGAGGCCGTCTCTAGTGATCAGAAAAGGGTCGCTCTCATGCGGATTTTCCGTAAAAGCTAAGAACAACGCACGACACAAGTTGAGACACTATTGCATGCAACGTAAAAAGTGAACACCTTGACACCCGTGATGCCCCTTGTCCGAATCTACAATGCATTGTGGAGAATTGGCATCACATAGCCTTCCCTCTGACCAAGGTGAAGCCTACCTAGCACTTCAATATTTAATACTCCCACAGACAACAGCCACTAGAGGCCGTCTCTAGTGATCAGGAATCCTTCGCTCTCATGCGGATTTTCCGTAAAAAGTAAGAACTACGCACGGCGCTAGTTGACTCACTATTAATTTTACAAGCAACGTAACAAGTGAACATCTTGACACCCGTGATGCCCCTTGTCCCCATCTACAATGCATTTTAGATAATCGGCATTACTTAGCCTAGCTTCTCTTGTACTCGCTTGATTCCTATCTCTTGTACTACAATCCAATTCTTCTTCATGACCTTCCAATGCCTGAGAGGATGTGGCGACTCAGCAACGCCAGGTAATCAGATAACCCGTACTTCTTAGTATACCACAAATCTATTGTTAATCTGGAATCTCTATAGTAGAGGAGTGCTTAGTGAAGAAGATTTGCAAGCCGACAACTTTCGATGCTCTCGATCATTTCCAATTTTTTCATGGAGGGCTTCTGTCGCTGAAAACGCGGGCGAACAGTAGAACATCGATCAAAAGATTGAACGATTGATGAAAGCTGAAAGGTCAGTAATGAAAATCTCAGCCCGCTGCTGCTAATGTTTTCTGCTCTGTTGCCGCTGTTTTTTCTTTTGCAATTGCTTCACTTATTGTTAATAGTGTTTCTTAATAATGGTTTCGTTGTTTAGTTGGTCTAAAGCATCCCGTGAACTGAGAACACCTCTTTTCCTCAAAAGGAAAACAAAAATTTAAACGCATATTTTATGAGCGATGCTGGACCAAAATGGAAAACATTTATCACGCCTACCCACCATCTTTATAAGACACAGAGACAAGCTTCAAAACCCCTAGAAAGAATAGAAATTCAAGGCCAGTTTCAAATTTGCAATGCACTTGAACATGTCCGTCTGTTTGTCTGCCCATCTGCCTGTCTGCGCAACAATGTAGTATTTGCGGTAAACAGTCTCTCGCGCGAAAATGAAGACACCGCCCCAATGGAATTGACCTAAACTTTTCCAAGGACACGTCCACCACACCCACACACCTTTAGGACAAAAGTTTTTATTTTTAACTTAGAAAAAATCAGCCACGCCTACTCTACGTTACAAAGCTTTAATTATTACTTCTTTTACTTTTTACTCGCTTCGAGCATAACGTTGAAGGCTATGAAAGATTCGGTCACGACGGCATATAATTTTCTTTCATGTTTTTTTTTTTTTTTTGTACAGGTACGATTTCCAATATATTTTTCCATTCTTGTAAAGGTACCACAGTATCGCCCATAGCATATATGTTCAAATTTTTGTACACTCCCCTCCTATCGCGTATTAGTAGAAAAAACCAATTTTTTATTCCTTTTGAATCCTTACAAGGACTTCTTGAACTGAAGATAGTACACATTTCCTCGTTCCATTCGTTCGTTTGCGTCCGCAAAAAATCTTTGATTTCCAATGCATTTAACTCAAATGGAAATGTCCAAAAAAAAAGGCAACTTCGGACGACATCTGCACTTGGTTATTGCACTTTGCACTCGATAAATAAACAATTACCAGGTGTGCAAATAAATCCTTATTGGTATTCCAAGACGTCGTCACTTGACTACACACCTGCTATCCCTTAGTACATTTGCTTATACAAATCACGCATGGATTGTAAAGAGCGAAATATTTTCATTTCTTTATTCATTATTTCACGCTTTCCCAAAATCGAGCAAAAACAAAAACAAAAAAAGAAAAATTCTCACAAGAAGCAGATTTAAGGTCGAAATAGATATAAAGAAAAAAGGGGAAAAAAAAACATTTATCCCAGAAAAATGAAAAAAAGGAAGGCAAAGCATTAAAATGAAATGAAAACCGAACCGAGCTGTCTAAACAAGCTCGAAATGGTAAAAATAAATTGAATCCGTAGATATGAATGAAGCGATGGGGTAATTAAAAATTTGCATATCTTGTCGGATATATTTATTTCACTTTAATGACCCGTAATGCCATAAACGTGTTGTCAAAGCAATTTAAATGAACAAACGAAACGAACGCACCGCGTAAGGAAATGTAATTTTGAAAAAAATGTTTTTTTTTTGGTCAACCAACAAAACACGTAGGTATGCTAAATTTATCTATCAGTTAGTAACACTTATAATATTCTGAATCGTTTTAATGTAAACTATTTCCTGAACCGCATGCCTATTGACTGGCGTTGGAACGTTCGTGAGAGAAAGAGCTGAAAACTTGACCTTGACTTGATATGTAAGTAAAAGGCTAACTCACAATATAAAAAATATTTTTTTTATACCCTTTACACCACATGTGGTACAAGGATGTATTAACTTTGTATGGATATATGCAACACCCAGAAGGACTTAAGATAGGCGCGCCCTTTTTATTACACCGATGAAGCCTGTCCGTTTGTCTGCCTCTCCGCCTGTATGTCTATCAGCTTGTTTGTCTTCTGTCACCCAGAAGGACTTTCATTGTATGGATCGATCCAGAGTCACTTTCTGAATCTGTTTAAGCTGGCCTGTCCATCTGTCCGTCTGCTTGTATTCAAACTACAAGTCACAATTTTTGGGGTATTTTGAAAAAATTTAATAGACTCCCATGTTTTGGCCAAAGGACGAACACTATTGAAAATGGTTCGGATCAGAACACTTTTCCGACCACTCTCCACATAAAGTCTTACGATGAACAATCATAGCATGAAGAACTATAGTAAACGAAGTGTTGCCTGATATTTAACAGTCACCGCCTTCCATTACAGTGTTTTTACTTGTTATAAAATAGTTACAGGCAAGACCGGCCTCATACCGTACCAACTCCAATCCAATCCATAAAAGATGCTAATTTAAAATTTCGTAAAGCCATTCGAAATGAAAGTGAAAAAATGCCCTAATGGCGGGACAAACTCGGAACCAAAATCAAAAATTGTCCTCAAGATAATTAATTTCTTATACCTTTGATGACGTGATGACGTTTCTTACTTCTGTCAGTCCATTTGCAACGAGAAAGAAAAGAAACCATTTAAGGCTCGCGGCTCCATAAATCCTATTTTTTGTGTAATGATCAGGCAGTGCCGGCGGGCACATCCGTTCACCTACCTTTTTCTGTTTGAATACGACCCCGTCTGGCACGGTGACGGTCAAAAAGGAGTGGGGAGGAAAGAGTAAGGGATAAGGAATGACCGCAGTCTAGTGAATGCGCGCCCAATCATTAAGTGTTATGCCTTGACCAGCTGGGCACCTACTAAACAACCAAATATGTTCAACGGCACTGAGATATGATTGAGTAAACATTGACTTGGTAATTACGTCTCGTACCCACCACGCTGCTCATGCAAATCTGTATCGTAATTAAAGCAAAGACTGAAACAAGGCATACTTGAACAAGAAGAAGACTTCTCATACTGCGTAGTCAAGACTTTGATCTGAGCGGTTTCAAGTAAACACGCAAACCTCAAAATGATTATAATTTTTCATATTTGATCATATTTGAATTAAAAATTTTGTTCAGATTTCTGCTGACTACTATACACCCAGAACAATCACCATTGCCGGGGTCTAGTCTTAAAAAAAAAAAAATGGGAATCTAAAAGTCGACCTAACACGAATTCATATAAGTTTGGTTTTTCTTTCTGTTTTATTTCCTTGGTGCGCTTTAAATAATATTTATGGTATTTATGGTGTTAAGCAATAAACACAAACAAGTGAAAAAATTTTACACACTTTAAGACGAATCTAAAATACCCTTCGCCCGTAGATAAGGTAAGAGTGTGACAGTCAAAGGCATTGGTTTCTTCTCTTGTATATTAAGCTTTAGATAGGTTGACGTCTTTTGCGGCTTGTGGTCAATTGACCACAAATTTTCGATTTTATTTTTTCCTTTACTTCAAGAACTAAGCTGCAAACCTATTAGAGACATTTCCACACTTAATTTACGCCCCTAAGGTAACGATGTGTATACTGTAAGATATATTTTGATACGATTTCTTCCTTTATATGCACAAATAATGAAAACATTTATTTAAGCGCAAATGTCGAAACTAGAAAGAACAATTCACCATAAAAACAAAAAATCATTGGCATTGAAAACTCAAAAACTCAAAAACTAAATAAAAAAAAAGATATCTGTGTGTGTATGCAAAGTAGACGCACAAATTCAGCAACAAATTCCAAAATTCACTACCACCTTCGACGGGTATTCATACGTTTCTGGCAAATTCGAAAGTATGGATGTATAGACGGACTTGAATAAATCGGTCGAATATCTTACGTAAACTCTTTTAAATGACATTGACGTACATTTTTGCATTTTTTCTGGTAGCTAGGAAGCTTCAAAAGCTCGTATTCCACCGAAACTGCAAGCAGGTCAATTTCTAAACGGGTGGAAAGACTTTCAAAGACCTAAGCTGCTCGTTTTTCGGTCTTACAAAAGGTTTTTGCTTTATTTGCGACCTTACGATCCACCTTCCACATGAAGAGCGAGATTTCCTGAAAAAGTCCAAACTCACAGAGACTAACAAAATTCCTCCGTTCAATTTTGACCATGAAAACCAACAACATTCGGCCGTTTACCTTAATGCTTTTCCAGCAAAGATTGCCTTGCTCTAGTGCCTTGACCGTAATGCAGTGTAAGTCAACATTTCTGACAGTTGCAAGGGGGAAATGAAAAAAGTAATTTTGCCTCTAATCTACTGATGATAAAGTGTAAAAATAAAAGGGCTCGCTTTCAGCAAGAACTCAATATCTCTTTGTCTACTTGTCATTCAAATTGACTGCTTATCCGTCTCGCTGAGTTCATTATGTGTTGCGATTAAGTGGAACGACGAGACGAAGACTAACAACAAGTTTTAAGACTACTACTAACAAGAGAAACAAGAGACAAAACAATAATCATAAAATGAATGCATGAAAGGTTGCATTATTTATTTAACAAACTATTTTGCTGTGTTTAGTGTTTAAAACAAAGAAAAACACTCTAAATACAATGAACATAATACACGCACAACAACAAGACCAAGAGGCTCCACAATTGTCTGGCATCCTTCGTGTAAAAGCCTAAAACATATAATAACTTTTCGTTCAGAGGAATTGTAAATAGACGACGACGATGACAAGCACTCTCTCGTACAACATCGTACAGCTAACACAATAATCACGCAAAGTTTTATTCCATCCATTTAAAACACTCAGAGTATCATTTCACATAGGTTTGTGTATATCTGTGTTCGTATGTTGCATGCTTTGTTTATTATGGTAAATTGTGCTCCTTATGTACAATGACTTTTTAAAGCTTTATTTGCTATAAACTGTGAATTATTATAATTTATGCGCGAGACTATGCATTACTAGCAGCAGAAAGGAAAGAAAACAAACAAAAAGCTACTCATCATCATACAGTGCAGCCATTGATCTTGTCACTGACCTCAAGTGGCCTTTAACTTTAGATACATAACAATCTAACAGTTATTTCATATAAAGTCACTACCGATTATAAGCATCACTACTCACATACACTTATTCGTGATTATACCCGTTCTTTTTTTTTTTCTTTGCATAAGTGTGTTTGTTCACAAGAGTGAACATTAAAACCGTAGGTCGATTTATTGTTGATATCAGGAAACATTACTGCAAGATAGAGAGAGAGAGAGAGAGAGTACTCTAGGGAAATAATAAAACCCGGAGATCTTAAACGATTCGAAAATTTGTAAGCCTGCCTTTAGTTCGATTAAAGACTGGCGAACGAAAGGATTTTTATCCTTTAACTCGGTTTTTTTTAATGTCGAAGCTTAACTTCGAACTATTTGCAAATATTTATTCCACTCCCTTTAACAGAGGGTCCTCTGGGCTGATCTCTGGGCTGGGAACCAAGAAATATATCCATGGGGCCCCCTTAGTTCTTATGCCAAATTACTAGCATGGAAAAATTTTCATCGTAAAACATTAACAATTAGCCCTTTTTGCCTTATTTTCTTAAGAATCTTTGTATGCAGTGGTATTCAAAAAATACATCGATGTGGTCCAAATTTGGTAAGATTGATTTCCTTGACAACTTATGCTATTATGAACCAATTTTCACCGTGAAGTAATGAAAATTTTCACCATATAAAGGTGCGGTTTTCTTAAGAACGGTTATATGAGAAGGGGTTCAAAATATTGCCACAGCCGATCCATACTTTTCACACCATTTTAAAATATTGAAATACTATTACTCATCGAAACTTGTCGGGAAATTTTAAAAATTTGCTAATTTTTGCCTTATAACGACTTTTCAAAATAGGGCGTTAAATGGGAAGTGGTCGAAGAAGTGAACCGAGCCAAACCATTTTTAATAGCGTTCGTCCTTGGACCAAAACTCGCCAAACTTGTGCCAAATTTCATCAACATTGAACACAAAAACACGGACAAACGGACAGACAAGATTAGATCGATTCAAAAAATTATTCTAATAATTATACATAAAAGGTGGGCCTATCTTAATCCCTTCTGGATGTTATGTACAAGTTTAACATAGCCTGTGGCACTAGTGGCGTAAGCTATAAACAGACCCCTGATTGAGATTTGGATCTTATTTTCCAATATCTTGTATAGACCTTGTCATTATTTGTGGAATACAAGACTTACATAGTTGTACAGCGTACAGAAGGCTTACTATGAACACAAGTTCCTACGGTTACGTTTCTTGTATGTGGGATGAAGCCCATATTCAGTTAAATGAGTTTCTAAAAAAGAATTATTGCTCCTTTGGTGTAAGGAAAACACATCTAAAATCTCTGAAGGGCTTTTAGTTTTAAAAAATTAGCTTTTGGGTGTGGTTGATGGGCTGAAAATGACATTTACCCCCAATGCGGAACGCTACAGAAGCATGATTACTGAATTTTCTGGGATAAAGCAAATAATTTCGGCTTGGATGCTATGCGGCATTAATAAAATGTTGCAACACGTCATACATCCCGTGGCTCCATCAATTTATTATGAGAAAAGTTCAACGACCATGCAATCTCCAAAAATGCTTATGTAACCAGCTTCCCACAAAGCTCATGCGGCATACATCTACTGGAGTTTTTACTTTGAGGTTATGTTGAAGCACCGGCTTATTCCTATAAACCACGGACTCTCGACGGTCCTATTCACCAACGTTATTGGGATTATTAATAACTTAAGGACAGATTTATGTGGAAAGACGAATTATTATAACAGTCCAGCGACGATCATTCACATCAAGTCAATGGCACGAACCAATTACTAAAATAAAAGTAAATTCCCAAAAATACGTTTTACGGTTCACTTTTTATTAGGAATTGAATAGAAAAATGCCTATTTGGTGAACCTGCATTACGTCATAGGTAAAAAATTAAAAATGGAAGAAAAAAAAAACACTTCGTCCGACCGGCATGTAATTTCCGTTCTTTCAATGGCATCCGTAGGGATAACTTTTCTGCAATCTAAAGCATAATTCCTTTTATTTTATTTTCTATATCGTCACAAGCGATTGGTGTGAATGACAATCTCCCCTTAGTGAATTGCTCAAGCTACGTTCGTAAATACGTTACGTTCGACTGGAGGGTTTGCATGCAATCATCAAAAACCACATATATAAATATAAATTATACATAATGGGATTTATTTTGCATAAAAATGATGAAGATGCTGTCATAGACGTTTCGAAAATCACACGACTTCAAATTTCGCATATTAATAAATGCAAATATCGTACATAATGAATCATCGTATGTTAATGAAATCAAGTGTCGTTTCATATATCAGGGTTAGACTTTTTATCTGTCTGTCTCTTTCTCCCTTTTTCTCTCTCTCTATTTATACCTTATATCAGTACTAAGTTTATGCCCATGTATGTAACACCCAAAAGGACTTAAGAGCAGACGATTCACAATCACTTCCCAAAAGGAGTTAAGTTAGACCAACCTTTCATTATATTAATCGATTCGTAATCATTTTCTGAAACCTTTTGAGATTGGCTGTCCGTCTGTCCATTTAATGTCATTCTTCAACTTTCTTCAAGTCGCCGCTGCTGAACTGTTTAGGTTTTTAATTGGGTATACTACTGTATTCTGACCCACTGGGAAACTACTGTGAATGGCTTGGATTGAGAAAGGATGCAACGCGTCGTTTTGAAAAACTTATTATATGAAAACGTTTAGCAATTTATCGACAAAAATCTCAAAATAATGGCAATGATATGAAAATTTTGGGTTGGATCAGGCAATTTTCATAAACCTTTCCCCTGTTACCATTTCTTTGCTATTGCAAAAAGATATAATTCTTCATAATTCCTCTTCTTCTTTTGAAGAAGGCAAGTTTTATAAAGCCTTCCCCTGTTACCATTTCTTTGCTATTGCAAAAAGATATAATTCTTCATAATTCCTCTTCTTCTTTTGAAGAAGGCAAGTTTTATAAAGCCTTCCCCTGTTACCATTTCTTTGCTATTGCAAAAAGATATAATTCTTCATAATTCTTTTTCTTCTTTTGGAACGCTGTCCCTCCCCCCTCTCCCTTCCTCTACAAGTTCTTATGAAAAACTAGCCTTTTAAATGGCGTGAAAGTGTAATGTTTGGTACCATATGAGGGAATAAAGTAAAGAATAGTAAAGTCTTTGAGAAGAAAATGTGATTCATGCAATCGTAACTACGTCAGCCTTCCTTTGGTGTCGCTCCTGTAAAAGGACTGGAATAAAAAATACACCTTCACATTGAAAGGAATCATATTACACGTATAGGGTATTCAAAGATCGGCCTTACCAGACTATAATGCTTCAAGTTATTTCATACTAAAATTGCTATCGCATACCAGACCCATGAAGAACTCATGACGAGTTTTTCTAAAGAATTTTAAATCAATTTTTTATTCTGCCCTAGAACATAGATTTGATAAATAGAGAGAAAGAAAGATAAGTCAATGCCCATCAGTCAGCTGTTTGGAGACATTTATATGAACAGCATAGTTTCCATTTTCCTCTACACAGCGCAAAATCCACGAGATGTACCTAACAAAACATTAGGGTTTGTTCTGGAAGATGCCGTCACCTTGTCTATAGTTATTTGTCAAACTTCTAAATCTAAATCTAAAATCACTATCTTTAAGCAAGAGTGAAAGTTAACTCACGGAAGGGCATGCAATATAGTTATCCGGAACTTGATATCATACTGAGTTCTGTGTTCAAAGGCGGGACAAAAAAAGGTGCACTACTTTTCCTTCTTAATTCGGAGATAGGTGTTGATGAAGCATTACGGACGACGAGAAATTATTAAGCGTAACTCAGCAGAACCGTCCGAAGAGAAAGCGCAAAATGCTTAGTTCCCCAAGTAAGAGGCGTTAGCTGATTAAAGTCAAAGGTGGTATGAGTTGCTCTAACCTAACGGATCTATTATAAAACTGATGCACTTGCGCCGGTCATTCATGGAAAAAGCCGTCGCATTTCCAGTTGATCTTTTTAACAAGACGACGCTTCGCTCTGTGTACCAAAACTGTTTCATGAAACATTAACAGCATTGCAGCTGAAAGGCGTCGTACTACTTTCGCCATATTTCCCACACATTCTTTGACAACCGCAAAGCAAAAGCCGTTCCTTTCAAACAGACTGACGATTGAAAAAATGCCTTAAATAAAATATTTTTTTTATGATTCGCACTTCTTTTCATAACAGAAAACAAAAAAAAAAAGAGCCGAACATGACTTACTCCTATTCTATTCTATTCTATATATCTGTTAACAAAGCAAGAAAAAATTGTGTTTAGTTTTTCTTGCCTTTAGAGGTTTGCCTCTAAAGAGAAAAAGCTACCAAAAAAATTCACCTTAACCTAATTTGTTTCAAAGTACGAAATAGCTTACAAAAGAAATAACGAACCTTTAGGCTCTCGCCTCTTGCCTATTGTGCACAATGAAATATTGCAAGCGAAGGAAAAAAATTACATTTCACTAGAAGCTATCAATTAAAAGTATATTCCTTTTCCTTATTCTTTTATAAACATTTGTACTTTGAAAGGAAGATTTCGCACTGAAGATGAAAGCACTTAACATGAAAGAAGGTATCATAAAACTCTCTAATAACAGAGTAAAACATTTTAACATCCACACTAACATCAAATGAATTCTTTAATAATTAATTTTACACTCAACTCTTGAATAATTTAAGAACTCAGAGCAAATAATGAACGCACGATGTGATTTAAATAGTTTTTGTTTTGCTTGAAGCTAGTAATAGATACTAAAAAAATTCGACCAAAGTCGGATAATATTTTCTTCTTTTTATACCCATCACCGAAGGATGAGCGATATATTAATTTTATCAAAACGTTTGCAATGCCCAGAAGGAACCATTAGAGACCCCAGAAAGTATATGTATTCTTGATCAGCATCAAATTCTAAATAGATTTAAGCATGTCCGTCTGTCTGTCCTTCAGTAAGCATCCTCCTGGCCCCAAAAATGACACCCTCGACTTTAAATTTAGCAGAAGCATTAGAAGTTCTTGCGCGCAGGTTGGTATTGAAAATATCCCAAGTCGGTCGATGGATACGTCCTTAGCGTCATGTAAACTGAGAACTTCTATGTTTTTCAAATGAAATGAAAAATTGGTTTTTGTTCTTTACTCATAAACTATAGCAGATAAATGTACACAAATTTGAATGCATATTCTATGGACGAT
>KK502601.1:397244-419572 GCA_000688735.1 Glossina austeni
GCAATATTGTTCGTTTACGCGTCCAAACTGCTCAGTATACCAAATGTCATCAAAGTATTAGAAAAATTGTTGTGACCTCTAAGTTTCTGACAGACGGACAGACAAGGTTAAAATCATCTTTTGAATCGATCGAGCATAACAAAAGGGTGGATCTATTTCAAGTCCGCACAAACTGCATCGCTGGTGTAGGGTGTAAACAGAATCATTTAAGCATACATATATAACCATCTGTGTGCACGATCTCTGCTCTAGCTCTATATTAATTGTTTACTGCGTCCATATGAGTACATTGGGTCATTAATTATAAATTTGCCTTGCATTTATATATGTACACATATATACACATCTAGCTGCTGCACAACATACTTTTGTTGTTTCCTTTTTTTTCTTCTTCTGTTTTTTTTTTTTTTTTTTTTTTTATTTTGAATTTTATTTTTTTTTTTTTGTTTTCTCGTTCACTTTTGTGAACCAAAACAACACGTTGTCTTAGAAAAACTTTACCAATCAATTTATTGCATAAATTTTTTCTTTTTTTTATCATATTTCTTACTTTCGTCTGTTTGATCAAAAAAAAAAAAAAAAAAATTAAAATTCAAGTTACAAATAATAATAATAAACTAAAGCAAACAAATGACGATTCCAATAATTTATACTAAATCAATGTGTTGTTGAAACGACGTTAAACTTTTTTGTGAAATCTTAATAACCATCACCCGTTGATGGGAAAATAAAACCACCTTTACGCATACATCAATAGCGAAAATGGAATAAATCTTCGACTTTTATTCAAAAACATAAACAAAAAAAAAAAAAAAGAATACAAGTGAAGACATAGTGTTTACACTCTTCGTGATGTTTGCACAGTTTACTTTTCCAACACTGCTTAATTCTCAATTGTCGGAGCATCTGTCCAGCTGTTTGATCTCTGGCTTGCCAATAAACATGCACTTTAGAGAAGGTTTCTTTTAATAGCATTTCATCAGCAAACAAGGGACCATTTGCTCTGTTCTCTGTGTATCTACAACTTGCGACAGGTACCTCGCCCGGTGCTAATACATCTTGAAGAAGGATAGTCCGGTGTTGGCTAGCCGGAATTGTATGGTTCATCCGAAGCAAGAGTGACTATGTCGCCTAAAGTAAGGCTAAAGGTTTTATAGTCTAACTTTAAGCTTCTCGGGGGGTCAGGAGCCCACTCACTATGTGACCAGTGCCTACGGGTAGAGGTGGCAGCATTAGTTTATTGCAGATTGGTGCTTGCCAAGATCTTTCGGGGGGAAGCTTGCATACTTACACACATGTGGAAGCCGCGCTGAAAACTTATATGTCCAGTCCCCAGTTTGAACGCAGCACTTAACTAATGTGTGAGTCCTGGCTGCTGGGTACGGCGCTGCGGGGGTATCGTGGTGGTTGAGGTTTCTATCACTCCAAAAGCGAATAATTAGAAGTAATGATAGGCTTTAACATTTACCAGAGTGGGTCTATTGAGCCATACAAAATAAACATATCTGGATTCTCCAGTGTAGTTTAGGTCCCTAGCTTATAGGGATGGAGGGCGCCAGTTACGCTGAATTAACCCGTGTGTCATCGTGCACCGTGGCGTTAAACCGACAAGATATGTACCCACGTTAAACTACCAAAGACATCTATTCTGTGTTATGCCAGGACGTGGCACCACTCTACGATGAAAGCTTCCTTATCAAATCAAAACCCTTCGATAGTTTTGATTGTTTAATACCACGATTATGTCTCATCTCTAAATTGAAATCAAGGAAAAGTGAAAGTAATCCATCCACTACCGTCCTACAGATCACAAATTCTGAAACTGACATTTTATATGAGAAGTGGTCGAAACCATGGTCCGTTTAGGATCATATTCAATAAATTTGATCCTTGGGCCAACAAATTCCATCAAAATATCTCAAAAATTACAGATTGTACTTTGAATAAAAGAAAACAAACCGGATAGACGGACGGACAAGCAGAAAACAATTCAAAAAGTGATTCTGAGCCGTTAGATTACATTTTGTTCATAAAAATATTTCAAAATTTTCAATTTTTCTCCTTTTTGGGAAGACGTTGCTTCGTTTTTTTTTTTCTAACCCAAGCTTTCACATTTTCATCGAAATATTTCCAATTTTGAGAAATACAACGCAAGACTTATAAATTTGGGGTGGCACGACCAGTTATTTTGAAAAGATGTTGCTGATCGATATTCCATTGCCTACCAAATAAGCTGCCCGAATAAACAGAACACTTCCTAAAGCGCGCTAGCCGCTAAATGGTACATTTAGGGGCACTAGACTGCTTTTTCGAGTCTATTCTACCTTCTCATATCTAGTATGGCCTTGTACTCTTTTTAAAGTAAAGCCTTGCAAGACATTTTCTAGGTTTCTTCCCTCTCCTTCTTTTCAACACTCTTTTGGGTGTGTACTGCAACACTTTTTCGAGATCTTTTCCCACTTTTTTCGCCTCGTATTCTTTGTACTTTTTTTTAAGCAGTCGTGCCATAATTTTTCGAAGTCTTTTCTCTCTGCCTTCTTAGGTGAGCGGGTTCTTTGTAGTCCTTTCAGGGACTGCTGCAATACATTTTTGAAATATCTTTGGTTTCTTCTGTGAAGGACTTCCTTGTAATCTTTTCAATACCTTTTTGAGATGTTTCCCTCTCTCTGTACCTTGCATTTTTTTGTACTTCTTTTAAACACTACTGCCATACTTTGTCGAGTTCTTTTCTTTCTGTTTTCTTACGTGAGAGGCTTCTTTTGTTAGTGAGAGACTTCCTTGCAGTCTTTTCAGGGAGTACCGGTCAGGGAGTTTTCGAGATCTTTTCCCTTTCACTGTGCGTCGTATTTTTTCGTACCTTTTTTAAAGAGTGCTGCAATAGTTCTGCGAGGTCTTTTCTCTTTACCTCCTCACAGGAGAGTCTTCTATGTAGTCTTTTTCATGGAGTAATGCAATCATTTTTTGAAATGTCTTTGCTTTCTTACGTGAGGGTAATCTTTGTAGTCTTTTGAGGGAGTATTGGTTAGACGTTTTCGAGTTCTTTTCCCTCTCTTTGTACCTCGTATTTTTTTGTATTTTTTTAAAGAGTACTGTAATACTTTTTCAAGGTCTTTTCTTTCTGCCTGCTTGCCTAAGAGGCATATTTATAGTCTTTTCAGGGCAATACTTTTTCGAAATCTTTCTCTGTCTTTGTGCCTCTTCTTTTTTTGTACTTTATTTAACGAGTACTTCGAGATCTCGTCTGTGTTTTTAAGAATAAAAAACACATGAGAAGTGTAATGTGGGCCTGAAGAGACAAGCAAAACTATATAGTTTTCTCTACGACAGCGAGATCGGTTTGCTTGTCATTTTTAGAAAGTATCTCATGTTTATCTTCTTTTAATTTTGCAAAGAAATCCGAATGACCGACGAACTGTTTGACTCTTGATTAACAAGTCACTGCCGATATTAATCAATAATTAAGACTTTAATTGACTTCTATAAGTATTTCATCGTCACTATCGACGCCAAGCAAAGTTTCTTTAAGAACAGAATAAATTGTTTTAAAATAATTGAGTTTTGAAATTTACTCAACTTTTGCTATGCACTCACATACTTCCCAACCACAATTTCAAATGAATATTAAAGACAACGTGAACACATTGCTGTCAACTGGCATATATTTTTAACGCGATTATCAGATTAGTCTCTCTTAAAACATTCGTTTCCCCTCTACCTATCAACCAATATTTAGATGGAAATCTATGATAAAATTTCTGTTCTTTATCTGTTATGAAAACATCCATTTACGGTTTTTGTTTTCTTTTTACGATAGAGAAAATAAAAGCGCACTTATAGGTGCAAGATACAAGGGTATATTAAATTTGTGTGCATGTATGCAACACCCAGAAAGATTTCAGATAAATCGACTTTCCATTATACTTATTGATTCAGAATTACTAAACTTGTCTGTCCGTCTGTCCGTCTTGTTTTCTTATTGCCAATCTGCAAGCCGTAATTTTTTGGATGTATAAATGAAATTTGGTATACCGGCTTATTTTGCCACAAGGACTTAAGCTATTTCACTTGGACCGTACTTCAGCGAAAATGATCTAAACTTGCACTTGCCAGTTCAAGTTCAGTATATAATTGAAGACGCTACTCTTATGTCTGCTTATTAACTATTGCATGGAAGTAATTTGTGGCTGTCCGTCTTACAATTTAGACAAACTTAAACTGATATTCAATCGTGAACTAAAAGTTTTCCTCCTCCTAGTTTTGCTTTTCGTACTTCCGTATTCCTCGTTCTTTTAAGCTTTTTTGAAAAGCTTAGGCTGTTAATCTATAGCTACAAAATAGTTCAGTCCCAAGTGCCGAAACTTTTAAGCGAACGGTTACAGTTTTCTGGATCGAGTAGGAATTCTTTTATATCAATAACAACGCATATATCGCACACTTTAGCTGAACGTTCATTTCTTGTCCGGATAGCTGATATCTGGAATGCGTTATCGCCGATTTTGAGATCCTTTGATGACTACTTCAATGTCTTCAAAAGAAAATTGGAATTATTTTCGAACTTTTGTTTTCCCCCGGCACTGGCAGTTCAAGTCTGCCAAGGTCAGCGATAGAGCCAAGGTAAACATTTTTATCCACACGATTGGCCTATGGGTTTATATAAAAAAAAAAAAAACCGACTGGGACCACTCTTTCATCCACTTCCTATATGCAAGGCCTTATTTCGAAAAATCTTTGCTCGAAAAACTGCATTAAGTGAATTGGTATAGGGTATTAAATCGGCGACCATGTCCCACTATAATGTTTTCACTTGTTTTAAATAGAAAAATTAAATTGAAATTCAACCGTAAAACAATAGCGTTCGTTCACTTTTAAAATACATAAAAGTGAAGGAACGTGCGTGTGTGTGTAGGTATTTTATTCATTCCCCAAAAGAAGAGAGAAAAAAGTTGAGATCTCTTGAAACGGACAACACAACACAACACACAATTCACAATTCATTGAACTGACATGAATGACAAAAAGGATGCCAGGCCATTGCCAGAATAGTAATAATGAAAAAAAAAAAAACAACAACAACAAAAAAGAAGAAGAAAAACAAAAACAATCATTAAAAAAAAAAAAAAAAAAAAAAAAACCATTAAATGGAAACACCAGTTTTTTTTAAAAAACAAAAAAAATAACTTAAAAAAAAAAAAAAAAAAAGAAAAAAGCATTAAATGCAGACATCAGTTTTTTTTACAAAAACAAAAGAATATATTTAGTTGAACGTGAAAAAAAGGACCTTAGGGACTGAAGACGAAAACAAATGAACGGCTTTAAATGACTGTGGATATATATATACATGTGTACACCTAAAAAACGTAGACATATAAAATGCACACACTTTCAAAAACCATACAATCATTGAAGAAGAATTTTTATAGCGTATCGATATTGAAGCTTTTACTCTAAACTCAACGTCGCCGTTTGCTCTTGCTGTTATCATGAATTATAAGCATGAAAGAAATAACAACAGCAACAACAACAACAGCAACAGCGATTTTAAAATCCCAGTAATAATCATTAATATCAATCGACAGTCAGGCAAGCTAACGAGAAAAACAAAAAAATAAATAAATAAAGCTCATCATCATCATCACCATCATCATCATCATTATCATCACACTGAAGTAAATGCATGTGTATCCAGTCACAGAGGGAAGTTTATATGAAGGTGCATAGGTACGATTTAGGCGCTCACATGAATTGTTTCAAGCATGTAATCAGCCTATCGTATAAGCAACTTTACGGTGCTCAGTTTAAACAAAACAAAAAAAAACATCCGCGTACAACAACAAAGTACGCACATATATCTCTATCCTTTTCACTCGCCCCTTATATCGGCACCTATGTAACATATGTGTGCATAAATGCTTACAAACAAAAATCAAACATTTCTTCAGCATTTTTCTACAAACACACACACACACAATATTATTTTTTTTTTGTTGTGCGACTTACCTAACATATAAATGGCGTTGGTAAAGCAAAAAAGCGGACAGAAACGAAGTATGCCAATGACAACGTCAACAGGGCATTACATTGAAAATATTATTTATTCATAACGAGCGGCGGTGCATACATGCATTGCATGCCATCAGCAGGGGGGGCGGGGAGCGGAGAACGGTTACCGGGTAGCGAGAGGCTAAGGTTTATTTGATGTCGACTTTTCCATTACCATTCCGTAGGGCATTTCGGTTATTTTTATGAACAACGTGCGGTATGCATAAATGAAATTAAAATGCAACAGAAGGTCATGAAACAGCATCACACACAGACACACACAAACACAAACACAAACAAACACATATATACATACAAAGTTGTAAATGTTTTCGTTTTCCTTTACGCGAAATCACTTGATAGGCAGTCACGGTCAGAAGCAGAGCAATATAGCGAAGAATCGAAAGAAACTTTGCAGACAGAGCAAGACGGACCGATACAGGAAGGTAACAAACAACACGCAAATCACATTATGACTCTTAAGGTGACTGAGTCATGCACATCAACATAAAAGAATAATAAGACTAATAATAACCACCTATCCGCTAAACAACAACAATTACTAAATTGTGCATTAGTCCCGCTGACGTACAATTTAGTGGGTAATTCAACCTTTCAGCTGACTGTGCCCATACATACATGCATACATACGTACATACATACATACATACATGCAGACATATAAATGGATCATCAATATAAAATATCACGTATATAAGAATATAAGAGTTCGCCAAAATGTGAGTCTGCGAAAATACCAGAAAAGTTGATAATATTCATGGGGAAAATCTTCTTTCAAGTGCTAGGTTATAAGAACCAAGTTTCGCAAGCACTTTGCGACCAACAAGTAATACGTGTATAGTTTGAACAATAAAACTAAGGAAATATTTTCAAAACTAGCTATAGAAAGCGACTTAGTGTAGAGAATGCTGTAGAACCTTAAGTGTCGGATCGCAAATCGGTTGAGGCCTCTCCGCGTATTCATCATCTTTTACTGGGAATTCCAAAACTAATAGAAAGTTAAATAGAAATGCATATAGCGCTCGAGTGACGTGGACTCGGAAGGTATTTCACCGGTAAACATGGTACTATCGGGCATCCCCATCGTCTCGGTTCGTAAATCGGAAAAGCCATCGAAAATAAAAATTGCTGTGATATGGAAGAGACCTTCGATTATGTCTGCCATGATGGACTACTTTTCGTACTTAAGCAATTTCTTCCATCTCAACCATCTTTACAAAACAAACCTTTCTTTGCAAAACTTGAATGTGTTAAATCCACTGCATATAGGATTCAAGGTGAAGTGGCGCCAGACAAACTTTAGATCCAATATTCTATACAGTTTTCGCATTAAATTTCCCGATCGCTGATAACATTTGATCTGCGACGTACATAGGCAACACCGCAGTCCCATTTCCATCTAATGATCCCACAAAAAAAAAATTCGTTTCAACGAAATTTCGCTTTGGCTTTTGTTGTGCAAAATGTACTTCTTTCTCGTCGTCGCAATCATTTGCAAAAATCTTGGCTCTTTTTGTAATTGTGTTAGTAGATTTTTTTTTTCAAAAATTTTTACGTACTTTCGAACGTGAATCTTCTAGTGCTCACTCATCACTTATTTGCTTTTCTCATTCTTAAGAAATACAACGCTGTAAGTGTAACATGCTATGAAAGCTTTGGCGTCTCGTTTTTTCGCAACTACCGCGCATTGTAAGAGATGTCTTTTTATTAAATAATTTGACCAATCACTCAAAGGACGTCTCCTGTAAATGCGGGTATAAAAATGCTTATGAAGGATTCTAGGATTGTTTAAAAAACATTCGCCGGTAATCGAGACTGGCAACATCCTAGACTAGGCTGATGCGTAAGTGAGCGAGCATTTAACCGAATCCTATCAAAAGAAAGGCATATATCGCGAACAGATAAGGCATGAAAGCAGTGTGGTTTTTCTATAGCTCTTACTGTACATCGATGTATTCCATAGAATAAAATCTGTACATCCGAACATAGACTAATATGATCATACTCTGAGGAACATCACAGTGACATCTGACAAATCATAAGACAGCGTTTCCCGTGTGATTTCCGGGGCGTAATCATTCTCTTTTATAATAATTGAAGCACTTATACAATTACACATTCGTCCATATTAAGCAACAATCTTAAGGCTAAAGGGCTTAAATTACACTAAGGCAGAGAAGCTCATCAATGCGCAGGAAAGCTAATTGTTTTTACTTCCAAAATAAACGAAATTTTTGCTGAGAATTTTTTTTAACCTCAAAGTATTGGCAAAGTGAACTTAAGTTTAAGCGATAAAACAATGACATTATATATCAGTGAATATCAATCTGAAGAGTAAGTGAACGGTGTACAATACTATAAGCTTTGAAGTATTAAAGGCGAGCACAAGTCTATATAACTATGTTATATAGTCATTTAGAATATATGGTCTAACGCAGGGCGATTTGAACCCGCGATTACCGACTTGGCAGTGGCTAGTCTATGTACTGCACTATGCGGTAAACTTATGATTATTCCTTCAGAATATCGTAACCGATACAAAATCGAAATAAGAATATTGTTGTTATTAATTGTGTGGGCAGCCCGTACCGCGACCTCGAAGGTCTATTGTACCCGCGCGTGCTCCTAGCTCTCCAGTTTTACGATTCTCATGAATCCCGCCACCATCTTTAGCCCAGAGCAACATACCGTGTCCGACATTGTGAAATACTCGCCAAACATACGGCATCCGATTCTGCAGATGATCTCACTTTCGCACAGAATGATGGCCATCGGACATCTCTCTCGTCCCTTGACAGAATTTGCATTAAACGGTATCGGACGTGCTCATGTTTTTCATGCGATACCTGAGCGAATTATGACCCATGTATAAGCCTATGACCAAACGTGGGTAGCTTCTTCTTAGTTCCAGTCCATTTCCAGCAAACCAATTTTTCCTGTGACCATTCCGATACCAGCCTATCATAGTCCCTCGGCCCCCCTTTTATTGTCCTCAACACCCAAATGAGTCGGCATCGATATTGTGCCTGCCTAGTTCCTTCAATGTTTCGAAGGGGCTCCAACACAAGGCTAGACGTTATCATTCACCCTTTTAGGGACTTTAAAGCGGTTTGACTGTCCGAGTAAACGCATATCAGCTCTTTCCTGCCCTCCTAAGCATTTAGAGACACATCCAGCGATTGCATACACTTCCACTTGAAATATGGACGGACTGTGTCCCCAAATAAACATTGTTCTCTTTTATGACTATCGTGACCGATCACGACGCCAGCGTGTAACAAGACCTCAACAAGTGCATATTTGTTTTATTAATTAGCGTAAATAACGCAACGATTTACGAACGTCTACTGCTCTGTCATCACGATAACAGCTTCAAGACGTTATGTGGAATTATTTTTTTCTTTAAAAAGTTCTTCGCTCTTCTACAATTTGGCAAAAAACTTGTTAATATAAATATGAATACACTGACCTTTGTGGTGCGTGCGCATTACTTCTCCACTCCGAATATATTACAATGACGTAAGTATTATGTCTTAGATAAATTACGTCATACGACACTTTGGTTATGTTATTATAAATGATTACATAACTCATAGATAAGTTTCACATAATCGATTAAATTTATTTTATTCTTATAATTATATAGTGCAGAAGATTATGGCCCTTAGATTGTCCACAGCATGGAGTGAAGATTGCATTCCATTTCAAACAATATTGAGATTGTGTTCGATTCCTGTAATTATCAACCGCTGATCGAAATCGAACAGCATTTGATTATTTATTAACTTGACTAATGTCGCTAGTAACTGTTTCAGTTAAAAATGTCGATCCTGTCGTTTACCTGTCGACCTTTTATGAATTTCCAGTGCATTCTTATACCTATCATCGGAGGATAAAATGTATATTAGTTTTATGAAAACATTTGCAACAACCAGAAGGAAGCTTGAAAGAGTACACAAAATATATAATTCTTGATTAGCATCAAATGCTGAAACAATTTAAGTATGTCCGTCCGTCCGTCCGTCTGCGTGATATCTGTTGCAAACATTCTCCCGGTCGCATGAAGATATCGATCACAAATTTGCAAAAGTATTTGAAAATTGTCCAATCCGCTCAAACGACACGCCTTCAATACAGCAAAAACTGAGAATATCTTTGCTTACAGGATTCTTTGCTCACTACTAATAAAGCAAAGCAGCAAAGACACAATTTTCATCTATGCTCTATAAAAGTAAAAAATAAGCAACATCCGCATTCTTTATTCTTCTTTTCTTTTTATACCCTACACCACTTGTGGTACAAAGTATATTAAGTTAGTGCGGTCGTATGTAACACACAGAAGCGCTTAAGATGGACCTAACTTTAATTATATCCATCTATTCAGAATCATAATCTGAATTGATCTAAACTTGTCCGTCCGTCTGATGACTGTGCATGTAAACTTATGTTCAAGCTAGAAGTCGCAATTTTTGAGATATTTTGATGGAATTTGGTACAGTGACGAAGTTTGACCCAAAGACGAACGCTGTTAAATATGATTCGGTTTGGTCTACTTTTTCGACCAGTCCCCTTAGAACGCCCTATTTTAAAATATCGTTACATGGAAAAAAATTATAATTTTCAAAATTTCTGGACATGGAAAGTGGCTACGTAGTAATATTTCGGCATTCTCAATCGGTATGAAAACTTTAGACCGGCTGGGACAATTTTTCAACACCCTCCTTTATAACGAAAAGCTCATACGACCAAAAGGTATAATTTGCAATGCTTCACGATGAAAATTATATCACAGTAGTCCTTTAACACAAAAAAATCGAACTGCGCCAAATTTGGACCATCTTGACCTATTTTTGGTTTCCCACCCTAATAAGGAATTTCACAAAAATTGTAGAGCAGAAAAGTCTCTTATAGTAATTTCATACAAAAATAAGAATTGTGTTAGACAATGCGGTGGAGGATATATAATGATCGGCCTTGCCTGACTATAATGTTCGTATTTGTTTTGAATAGAAATTGTGTTAAAAAACATGCAAAGAAAGAAGAGAAGAAGGAACAGAAGATTGTAGAAGGAAACTTGACCTTATGTCCGAGTTCTACCTTAACACTGGCGCCTGCCAGCTGCTCCACAGATATTCTTCCCTGGCGCTGGCTCTATTTTGTCTCTGTAGTGACGATTACGAGGTGCGTATTTTACGTTGATTACATATGAATACCTGGATACTTCTTCAATTGCTGACAGAAGCCTGTCTCTCATGAACTTTTCACTCAGCAGCTTAAATTCCCGTACCAAGTACTTAACGAATAATTCAAATTTAATCTCTACGCCCATCGACACAATTCTCTTTGCTTCAGGTTACGAGCAACTTTCACTAAGTACAAAATCAAAGAAAGCCATAAACACTAAGAACTTCCTCTAAATCAGCCTCGACATAGGAAAGAAACAAATATTCCAGATCTCTTATATTTATAGCATTTGTGGTGGGGAATTTTTCAAAACCATTCAATCTTTGCTTCCATATGACAAAGCCATTCTTAAATATATTTTCAAAGCAAGTAATAAATAAAAGACGAGCGGAAATTGGATTTTCTAATGCTTGTTATGTTTTATTTTCACAATTGCGAAACTCCCAATACGAACCTCACAATTGTGAAATCGTGAAGTCACGAAGTGTTTTTTGCTTTGTATGTCTGGGTCAGCATTACGAAATATTCCCTGCTTAATATATGCAAGCACCGTTGAATGTGCCCTAAGGCTGTCGGAATTATTTTCAACCCAAGCTATGGGGCAAACTCAATTAACTGATTAGCTCCGCTACCAGAGGATACTTGATTCAGTCTGCATAGGATGTTACATCGTTTGGCCAATAAACTTGTGTGCTCAAGGTATTGGGCAAAATTGCTCTCGCTATCAGATGATTCCTCGTTTGCTCTGCATAGCACAGTGGCATCAGCGTTTGGCCAATAACAGAGGTCGGTTGCATTTCAACAGAGCTTTCTCTCTTCCTGTGACGAAATCAAAAAATTATTTTCAAAAAATTTGCAGAATTCTTTTGTCTTTTCTTACCTGTATATGTTCCGCGTGTGTTGTCGTAACTGGTAAACATCAATTATGGTTAACAATTAGGAAAAGCACGTTCCTCGTGTGCCGTCGTAAGTGCTAAACATCAATTATGGTTAACAATTAGGAAAAGCACGTTCCGCGTATATTGTCGTAACTGCTAAACATCAACTATGGTTAACAATTAGGAAAAGCACGTACACAGTCAAGAAAAATCTTGCACCCTTTTCCTCGATACTTGGATAATTAAGCTAAATTAGCGGGAGCATTCGTTAAGTTGCAAGGCGATTTTGCAAATCGCTTCCTAACGTCTGGAGGAGGCGACCTCATCAGAACGTTAGATAATCTCAGATAAGTCATCTAGTATGAATTTTGCTTGCGCGAACACTGACTGACTGAAGGCCCGTTACATGATCGCTATTTCCCGTTCGAAACTGCATTCAAACAAAATCTCGGCAACTAAGTTGCAAAGTTTACTCGGTTAAGGCCTCATTAATAATGAATCACAACGTAGATTTAGTTTGCTGCCCTCACAGATATTTTCATTATACCTGCATGACTACCAACCTGCAATCCGCCATTACAGCACGGAGACACTAGGTTTCAGCACTACTTAGCATAATTACAATGTTCAGCAATACCTGCTGATATTTCCATTGCAACTCTGCTAAATAGACGTTGCGTTTCGTAATGAGCATATACAGACAATGGTTTGGCTGATTACGCTACATAATAATAACGTAACACGATATCTATGAACACTAGATTTATTTTTTATTTTTAAATCCAACCTATGTCCCAGGGCGGTAAGGGGTGTTCTTCAATCGTGAACGCGTTTAATTCGAAGAAGAGTTATATCCACTCAATAAATCTTTGAAGTCCACGCTACTGTCTCTTCGAGGAGTCTAAGAGGACAGCCAGCTTTTATCCCATAAGCCCAGATAGGGAAGTCTCGCCTTTCTAATAAAAGGTGTTTTGCTTAACCGATCGACGCCGCTCATTTCCGCCGTTAATAATAATATTATTAACGTTGCCCAGGGGTCACCAAACGAGGAGGGCCGCCATCTTGTGCTGACGACATACACGTGTGTATAATGAGTCGACTTGAAGCAATTTTTCATGTGAAAAATTACTCCCTTGACCCCCATATGATTATTATTTTTCGCTAATGCTGCCATTTCCTGACGTTATTCATTTTGTAATTTTCATGAATTTATTTCGCCATTAAATATTAACAAGGTTATGTAATACTTTTCAATTCTGCTGCGTTGGCACTTAGCTAAGCACACATTTATACTTGTATGCATGCAGGTGCATTTCTAGAATTTTCTTTTGCAACAAACACCTTCGCTTATCTTCCTCAACTAAACGCACAGCCCAGTTCAATCAAATTCACAACAATTACTGAACTTTATCTAGTTGCTTTAAAATGGTGTCGACTATGACTAAACTGTATTCTTCTTCTTCTTCTTCTTCTTCTTGAATATGCAGCGAGTCAACAACAGATGATTCGTGTGATTATAATAAAAAGGCACCCTGTGAGCACAAAGTACATTCTCTCGGCCTTAACAAATTTGACAATCGATTTACGCTGTTTGTTAAAGCAAGTAAACGCTCCCGCGTTTCGCACGTGTTGCGTCCGCCATGCTATATATTTTTTTATTTATTTTTCCTTCCAGTGAATTTTATTGTCATTTTCTTATTTTATACATATATTTTTAGATTATTTAAAATATTTTTCTTTGTTTTTTTCTTTTTTAATTGTCTTATTTAGCGAAACTGTTATACACAGGTTCAGAGATGCCAAGGTTCATAAATTATCTATTTGATAAATAGTTGAAATATTTAAAACTTGGGCCAAAAACTCCATCACGTTCTTGTTGTGGTAAATCAAACGAGTGATATTGAGAAAAGGTTTTATTCCTTGATCTTTTGTGTTTGTAATATGACTTTAAGCTTGCAATCTACGCAATGTGTTAAATGAATTAAATCAGTACAATTTACAAGTTTAAATTTAATTTGAAACTTTTATTTCTCTATTACGTATTCTTTTATATCTTTATATTACAAAATTTATTAATCGTTTAAGTTGTTTATATCCTTTTTACTTCTCAAATTATGTTCCACTTGTTTATCTTTCTTTGCCCACACGCCAAGTGGCTCTCTCTCTTATTGTCACTTATTCGCAGCAAGTTAAGTAAGCGAGAATCGACCCTTATCTGTATAATTAATAAATTTGTGCTTTTAATTTGCGTTAAATACGTAAATGTGAAAAATACATGTGATAATACTGTAAAAGCAGATGACGGAAATAAAAATGGCAATACTGCAAATGCTGAGAATTTAAGTAGAAACTTTCGTGTTTTGCAATACAATCTGAGTAAAACAATTTTTTTCGTTTTGTTCAAAATTGAAATCATAATTATTTTTTGATTTATTTAAAATAACAAATTATAATAAGTGCAACGTGTGTGAATTCTTTTAAGTGACATCAAAGAATGGGCAGTTTAAGTTATCGTGAGGTTATCCCGGTGAATGCCTTTAACGAAGAATGGCATGAAATAAAATTAAACACCGGTTAGCTTTCTTGTAGAGTAGAATTTCCTAGTAGAATTTACTAACCCATAATTTTTTTTAGGTGGTACTCACAGTACGTTGCAAGATATAAAAGTGGCTGAAAAGGCTGGTGGTTATTGCTACAAAAACCTTAAAGTAAATCATAATAGGAATCGTTTCATTTATTGGCGCTCTTATCAGGATGTTTTGGAATTGTCTGAAATAAGTTTGGACTTTAATTTATATCAAAATAATCTACGTTACAAATTCACTGATTCACCTGTTTTATCCGTAACTATAACTGAACAACCAAAACATATAGTATTATTGGTTAGCTCAGTAGCAAGTTTGCATCATATTGTTTTCCCACATCCCGATCATTTGACAGAGGGAAATAATGAAGCTTGTGCTGCAGTCGATTCAAATGACGAAGAATCATTTTCAATATTCAAAGAGAGTAATGCTGCAGCGGCCCGAGATCCAAGCAGTTTTTATGTAATCGATACACAATTGGCAGGCTCAGACAATGCAGTGCCGCATGCTGCAGCCGCATTCCTAGCACAAAATGGCGATGAAGCCTATTTTGCTTTGGCCTGTCAGTCGCAGTTGGCGTTGTATACCATGAACTGTGCCACCGGTCACACAGTGAGACGTTTATTAAGAGATCATTATAACGTTCCACGCCTATTTTCAAATTTAAGAGAAGCTTTGACTGGAAGACATGACGTATCCGATGCCGAATGCGCAACTTCTCTAGCCTTTTCTTGCATCAATCAAAGAATTTATTTACTAGCCTTGTATCGTAATGACCATTTACGCGCTTGGTCTGTTATCAATCAACAAAGCCACTGTTCGATTAATTGTGTAAGGAACGAGAGCGAGGAACGCATGCAGGGGCCACAAAGTAATGTCTTGCGTAAAATAAATGATCATAGTTTTTGCGTGTTTTTGTCGCATTCTTCTGGTTCAGAATTCGTGTGCATTGATTTATGTCTGGACAGTAAGAATAATTCTGCTTTAAATTTAATAAAGCGTAAAGTGATTGATGCAGCCCCCAAACTGGATTTGGCCGATTTTGACGTTAGCGAATCACATATATGGGCATTATGGAGTAATGCCGAGGGAGAATTCAGCATTTCCAGCTATTCGTTATTACACGGGAGTAGCATGAATTGGGTTTCTGCGGCTATGGAAGCACCACCAGATCGTTATTGCCTTGGTATTGAGCATGGCATGGATCCCCGCGAAGCCTATTGTTTTTATATTTTTCATCCGGGAAAATTTGAAAAGAGCGTGATTGCGAAAGCCTTGTTCATGTTTCGACGGTCTAGTGTGCGATTTGAAGGAAAACATTGCACGATGAATATGCTCAAAAAACGTGTCTGTCAGGCTGTAGAGGATGAATTACAAAATGAAGTCAAAGATATCGATGCAACCGATGATGATTACCTAGAGGCATCTACACGCCTATGGGAACGTTTTTACTCATGTTGTGAGCAATATCACGTTAAAACTTCTCATCCTAGTGGTTTATTTATACTAGCGCCCTTGGATGGTATTTGCATTATAAAGAAGAATTCGTTTTCACTCCTAAGACCTTGCGATACTCTCGAGCATTTAATGCTGGCAGGCGATAATGTGGAAGCAAATGTTGTAATATATCAACATTTTGCAGAAAATGAAATCTTGGGTAACGATTTGCTAACTTTAATTAACCTACTGACCCAAATAGAAAAGTGGCTGCCAGAAGACTTCAAAATCGACTTTGATCGTAAGCTCTATCAACTTGAAAAGTCTAATTTATTGATAGAAAAATTTGTTGAACAGTTGCTGGCGAACGACACAGATAAGAGTTTACTCTCCGACAACTTTTTGGCCATAATACGTCAGAAGTTGGAATCGATTAGTAATATATGTAACGCAATTTCGTTATTGTTCGATACTTTACGTATGGATAACGGAAATCCCGAGTTTATGCAAACACATGATCATATGGCGCGTTCGAAAGGTCTGCTAAGCTCATTAGGAGCGTTATTTGGTAGCCAAATTGGATTATCTGTCCTATCGGAAACAGTTCGACAAAATGCTTTAATACGCTTTGCATTATGTCGAAATTGGCTTCTACTACAACAAATTCTTATCAGTACGCAATCATTGCCTGAGGAGGTAGTGAAGACTTTGAAAACACAATTTATGCCGGGTGTAATAACATTCCTGCACTCCTACTACGTCATGGTTTGGATAGCCGAGACGCCGATCAATATATCAACGGCTGCGTCTGTGGACGATGCTATGCAAAGATTAAACCTTTTACAACTGACATCGGGTCATATATATGGCAATGGCGGTAAACGTGACACTGCCACCTTATTGCAGGTATTTTTAAATGCCAAAGGCTTGCTTACCGCCCTGGCTTTATTTGCTGACAATGTTAAAATCGGAGAAGGCATGAATTGGCAGCAAAGTTTAATGCCTTTATCAACGATAGTTTCCCAGTTGACATGGCCGGTATCATATAATTTTGATTTTGGCGAATGGCTATTTGGCACATGCCAACATACCCTTATTGCAGACTATGTTCGTTTACTTAGTAGCTGGTGCGGTTGGAATAAGAGTTCGCGTCAATTTATGTTAGCGGTATCGTTGCTAGATTGTGGCGAAACGCATAAAGCTTACGATTTGTTTATAGAATCGGCGGACGGTGTAACCAAAGAACAATTTTTGATCGATAAAATCCTTAAGTCTACGCCGTATGCCAATATTTTTGATAATTTTTTAGATGATAAAAGTGAAGAGTTACAGCAAAAGCAGGCCAACCAATGCAAGGCTCAGTATTACCTAAAAGTCATACAATTATTTGAGCAATATAACGCATTAGACCATGTCATCAACATAGCTGAGGCAGCAATTAGCTTATTAGAGAAAACTGATCCCCAGTTGCCCATGTTTCAATCGATCATATTTAATAATCATTTGCAATTGGAACACTATGAGGAAGCATATCATGCCTTAATATTTATTACGGAAACATCGAGACGTAAGGACTGTCTAAGGCAATTGGTTATAACGTTATTCAATTGCAAACGCTTGAATTTGCTTATGGAATTTCCTTATGTCAATTTGCACGAGGAATTTGAAAATATTGTCGAGTCACGAGCTCGTTCCCAGCCAATGGAACAGAATGAAGTTTACGATTTCCTATATGCTTTTCATGTGAGCAACGATACTATGAGGAAAGCTTCGTTCATCATGTACGAGCAGGCTATGCGTTTACAACTCGAATGCGATTCTATTGAGTCAATGCAGAAACGTTGCCACTGCCTGTTAATGTGTTTAAATGGCTTGCATTTAACGGATGAACGTTATCGTTGGATTGCCAAACCAGTAATTGGCGATGATTATGCATATGATGCATATCGCGGTAACAGAGATGATATTGGCGGCGATCAATTGGAATCGGGTCATAAAACTCAGATCGAGGTGTTGGAAATTAAAGATATTGAACGTGAGATTTTACATACGGAAGCTTTAATACAATTGGTGCGTCAACATAAAGATGTTCAGACCTTCCTGCACACCGGTCCAACTGAACTAACAATGATCTTGTGCAGTTGTGGTCTCTATACTGCCGCTCTCAAATTTGCCAAAGGATTCTCTATATCTTTATTACCGATTTTTGAAAGTTTAGCCGGCGCTTGCGTACGAAGCAGCGAAGAAAATTCGAATGATGCATGGACATGGTTAATGGAAAACAATTTAGCCGATCTATCATATCGTAATAAAGCCGCCGATATGGCTTGGGATTTATTGCAAAAACTACTGGAAGAAAATGAAGACGACGGCTCCTCACAAATAAAAAAATGCGTAGTTAATAAACTATTAAGTTTACAGGCTTTCATCCCGCAATGGCTGTACAATAGCTACAAGTTAAGCAATTGTTCCGAACTATTGCGTTTATTCGTTAAACACAATCGTTTATTGGAGGGTGCCGAACTTGCCCAAGAAATGCTTTCAGCATTTTTGGGTGCCGGCAGTGAGTATTTCAACTTCAAATTTTCGCTCACCGTCACGAATCCCGAACTATGTCTACCTGTGAACACATTGGATTTGCTGTTGCATGGCTTACGATTGAACGACGAAGATACTGAATATAAAAAAGTTCTTGTCGAACTGGAAGAGAAGATCAAGCATTACATAGAAACAGCAACACGAACGGCTCAAGATAAAATTGAATTGGATTTTCAATTGCAAAAGGATAAAGAGAAAGAAGAATTACGACAGTGAGAGGAAATAATTTTCTTCCCGTTTGTGTTCAAATATTTTTATAATAAAATTTGATAATTTTCTTAAAAAAAAAAAAAACAAAATGATGGACTTGTGGATAGATACTTGATGAAAATTGATCAAATGATTCAAGCAGTCACCTTTTAAACCCTCTTTTTGTATCCTACATATGCAGAAGTCAGAAGGAGTCAAGATTGATCCATCTTTTAGTATACCGATCGATTCAGAATCACTGATTTTGATTTTATTTAACGCTGTCTATGCGTCTTATTTGCTTATGTTCAACCTATAGGCCACAATCTTTGAGGAAATTGGACGAAATTTGATACACTAACGTGTTTTAGCCCAATGACGAACGCTATTGAAAATGGCTCGACCACTTTCCTTAAAACGCCTTATTTCGAAAAATCGTTATACGAGTAACTGTTGGGTGATTTAGGGTATCTATCTGGGCCGTGACACCCCATACAGTGTTTTTACTTATTCAGACGCAGCTTTTATTGTACCGATCGAGTGAGACTCACCTTTTGAATCGATCTAAGCTTGTCTGTCCGTCCCCCCATCTGTTCGTCTTGTTTTTTGTATTCAACCTTGGAAATTTTGGTCGGAAAATAACTCCATAAAGTTTAAGCGCTTCTTATAACATTCCAATAACCATGTACTTGTAAACGCCCGGCCTACCTCTATCTCTTCCCTGTGAGAAATTTTGTGTAAGAGAGAATAAATTCTTTGTGCGTGAGTGGGCAATTTTTTTCAGCAGAATACTCCATAAAACAAATGTAGACAATTCCAGAATTAAATTTTGTAAGTTGTGAGTGGCGAGCAAAAATCCCCACATTTTTGCTTAGAGAAGAAGCCGAGGCGTTTTGGTAGCTTCAAAAACCTTATAAAGTATACATATTCTTAATCACCGTGAAATTCTGAATTGATTAAGCCACGTCTGTCCATCAGTGTGGTGTTTGAAGAAGTAGAAATAGATTCTAAATTAGTCCCCGATCTAATAATAATAGACAAAAATTGATAGCAAATTTTAATTAATTGAAATTCAGCAACTAAAGCTGACTTGAATGCTTTGTCAAAACAGACAACGACTTGCTTTGAAAACGAAAGCGAACGCGTAAAATCCGTAGTCGAGATTGATGAAAATGCTTTTCTTTTTGTGTCCTTCTACGCTCACTGGAAGAGCGCTTAGTGAGCCTACTGATTCGTTTCGTTTGATTTGAATTCTGGGCTTTGCATTTAGTAGATATGCAGTATTGCCAACTTTACCATATTTTCCAGTTTATTTTTAGAGAATTCATAGGCAAAAAAAAAAAGCGTCTTTGCTGGCGCTTTAATTCAGAAGTAACGAAATAAAAATTTGTTTAAAATGGTAACATTTGTAATATTATTGTAGAAATTGTCAATTGGCAGGGTTCGGATTTATGTCATCTAAAATAAAATATTTCCCCTTTTGAAAAAAATGTGTTTTGAAAAATAAAAAAAAGAGAACTTGGTCAGTATAATACGGATTTTCCACCTCCATCCAATAATCAAAAAAAAAAATATGTAATACGAATTTTTCTTGATGATTATCAATGTGTAACATTTATTTATTATATATTTATTATTTGATCAATAGGAGTCGTCTTGCACAAATCAGTCTCATTGCGAAAATCAAAATTTCTAGACATAAATAGAGGAGAATTGAAAAACTTTATGCAACATGGTCCTTATAACACGAATTCTTTGTTATCGTTTGTCGGGGATTACGAATGTGTAACATTTATCATTTTATCAATACTACCAGTGTGGCACAAGCAAGTCTCCTCCATGCCATCATAAGGATCACTTCCTCCTAAAATCCTATAACAGCGGTTATTGTTGTTTGTATAGGGTTCTTGTCGCACAAATGTTTTTACCTCGCACAAGCACTGCGTTAGCATCAAAGGACTGGCTTGCTGTGGATATCGTCGCTAGTGCTTTATACGCAAATATCGCGAAGCTAAATTAACACAATAAGTTGACACATCATTATAATGACCACCCCTGATATTGTTCCTAGCGTGACCCTCGGAGTCTTTCAATTTCTGAGATGGACGATAGCATCAGTATGCGAAAGCGAACAAAAAATGAGTTCACTAAGAAGCTTAGAAAGCAATTTGGGTGAAAAAGAACTCTTGCTATTATTTATATGTATTTTATTATTCAATTTATCGACTAGAAGATATCAATCATAGTTTATGAAGAAGAAGAAGGAGATCACATTCCCCGTTAGTGTGAACTTGTGCAATTTCTTTTTATTGAATTTCTATAGTCGTGTTCGCAGCCAAGTGCGCGTAGACGGGGGCTCAATATCAGTCCAAGAAATACACAAATTTTAGCCAAAAACTGTAAAAGTAAATAAATTTTGATTTTATTGCAAACTCACTTTTAATTAACGAGACTTTTTACAAATTTTCTCGGCCAACATATCGATTTCATTCTTAGCGTTTTGCAATAATTGTCCACGATTTTGGAATAATTTCGTGGATCCGGAATTACCTGAGACTAAAGCTGGCAAAATTTGCTGACCGACTGTTGTAAGGATTTCCGCAATTTTCGTTATATCCTCTAAATTGGGTAGACCCGGTATTGTTCGCGAATTTTTCGGAAAATTCTGAGCAATTTTTTCACCCTCCTCGGATAATTCGGCTAAACGACGACGGCGACGACGACGTCGTTGCGATTCATTGGAATCTTCTACAGTTTCTTCCGATGATGAATCATCTTCCTCTTCTTCGTCTTCTGAACCATTAGCGGGATCGTCCTTAAATTCAAATCATTACTCTTAAGACTGATTCAATATATTTTTTTTTTTAATATTTTTTTTCTGTACACCCACCTGCGCTTTGCTTAGGTTTACAAGCAGCGTTAAGACAATGAAAAGCAACAAATTTCGTTGCCAATGAAAAGCCATTGTTCGCAAGTTGTTCAACAAATGGAATTTTTATAAACTCCGCAAGCATCATTTATAGTTAATTCCTTTGTTTTTGTTGCTTTCAATTATTTATTCGTTTTATTTATTGTCATAGCGTGCGATAGGCTTCGAAATTGCTTTCAAATTTGTTTAATTTATTTCATCGTCAAATTATAAGAATGCGTGTAGAAAGAATCGTTTAAGCAAAAAACGGAAGTAAGTTAAATAAAAAATATTTTTTTTTCTACTACCGTTCGTTACTCAGGTGGCAGATAACTTTCGACATTTTGCAAATGTTTAGAAGAAGAAGTGCGAAAATGGGCCGCTGGCTCAATTGCTGCCAAACCGGTTTAAGTTCTTTCGACATGATATGTGGAGACCACTTTGATTGACATATATATTCTACCAATTTTCCGCATTAAATGACTTTTT
>KK502601.1:419802-441945 GCA_000688735.1 Glossina austeni
GTAAATCCCTAATAAAAGTGAATGTTGTTGCCCTTAAAATGGAGGGGAGTTAGCAATTAGCTCACGTGCTCTTCTTATGCCAGGTGTAGTACAATTTGCTTAAAATACTTAATATGATCGTTGGATTTGTGTGTAGAATCGTTGTCCAGAGCTTTCCGAGATGTGCTTTCATTGACTCCAAAAAATATCCAAATCTAGTAATGAAAGAATTGTTAACCAGGGAGGATAATGATCACTATGAGCGAAAAACATAATTTTAGATTTGCCTCGCCGATAACCTTTGAGAAAGTATTCGAAGACCGTAATTAATGCTTAACTCAAGGTCATAGGAATTGCTGCCCTCAGTACTGAATACAAGAAAGATCTCGTCTGAAAATGTGAAAAACTTGCAAATATTTGTTTCAATACATCGAGGGCGAGGACTTGAGATTCTTAAGGGCTTGGGTTCATCGCTCCACATTTGAGAAGCATGTCGACGACATAGATGGCTATATATTCTAAGTATGTTTATTTACCCCAATTGGTGGCCCATGCTCTCCCCATGTGACTTAGAGGTAGTTTTTTGGAATTGTGGCTTCTCGGTACTAGTAGTGCTACGTAGTGCTATCTCTATAGTGCTCACGGACTCGCATTTCTGGCGTATGTCAAGCCTTTCCTTCGATGCACCTTAAAGCTGTTTATCTTAAGTCGTAACTTACTGCTTTTTTTCAAGGTTATTAAGTATAGTCGACGTCTTCAATCTCTGCTGGCCTCATTCAATCTATCAGAAATCCGCAGATTAGCATCCTTTGCTTTGAGCGGTCTGCGATTACCTGGGATTACCTGCCTCTTAACTTACGTACACTTTCCCATTCCAATAATGCGTGTCGAGTGAAGCTCCCCACTCATTTTATCACTAATGAGTAGGACACCTTTCCCCCACGATGTAAATCCAAGTTCTTTAGTCGCCATGATCCTCGACCATCACTTCGCTAAGTTTGCTAAGTCTTATGAATCTGCTCGGTGGATACAATATACAAATAGATGATTATTCTCGATCGTCTTCTTTTTTTAATTTTCACTCGTAATTTGCTAAAGTAACGAAGGACTTGTCTGCTATAATTTTGATTTGAAGTTCAAACTACGCCCTCTAGGTAAGAAAGAAAAAGCAACAAAATAAAACCTCTAGCGGTAAAACATGTCACGGAAGTAAGAAGAAGAATATAATATAACTAAGAATAATCAAGCAACAATTCACAATAGTTGACGATGTGTTGCCAGACTATTCTAATGTCGTCAATTGTTTTTGGGAAACCGCTAAATTCATTGCTTAACATAGCATAGTTGACACCATTAGATTTGTCATATGTTTATTTACTTTTCAAATAAAAATATGCCTAATTTTGCAACGGAAAATCTCGAAATTTTCATCAGTGATGTTCCTAAAATAACGTTGTTTTTGTTTCTTTAGTTATTAACGTGTTATTAATTTTACATTTTAAATAAAAATAAACTTTCTGATTAACATATTTTCCACTTTTTATATATTTCATAATTAAACCAAATTTTTGAAGCGACTCAACATACTGGATTTGGATTACGACTTAAGTAGCTAAAAAAAATGAAGGAACTCAACTAAACTATTTATTTAATGTAAGTAATGTTTTTTATCGAAATTTATAAGAATTGACTTTTATCCGAAAGTTTAATAATTTGCGATAAGATATAAAGGTAAAACTCAGTGCTTACGTCAACAACCCACGTTGACATGAGAAGCTTTACGACAGCGCCGAATACTTCGTCTACAACACAACAAACGAATGGACAGGAATAGGTTTTCTAATTGCACGAACATACGGGTAAACTGTTTCCAATCACAATATTTGGACACAGAAAATGCAAACTTTGAAATTAGGAAAAAATAAAATAATTGGAAAACTCGTGGCAGCTAAGTAGGAGAATAATTTTAAAAAATTGAAGAAATTTAAAAACTAAAAAATGTAGGGAAGCAGATTGTCACTATAAACACAAATATTCAAAGTAATAATATTGTAAAATCTATTTTTAAAGGTTTAAGACGATTGAAAAGAAAATTGATTCAATGATTTTTTTTACGAAGTAAGTTAGCTCGTTGGGACGAGCATCAGTGCCTGCATTGAAAAGACCACTAAGCTTTTATATACAACAAATAAGAAAATTGTATTCGGTCGCAACCGAATCTTTTATATATCTTTTATATGCCCACCACCGTCGTTTTAAAAGAGAGAAAAAAGTATTACCCAAATTTTCATGATCTATAATATGGAGTGTGCGCCGCTAATTTTTTCTAGTTTCCACATTAAAGTTTTTGTCGAATAAGTGTGCGTGTGGGTTGCTGGCGCCTCTTTGGAAAGTTTAGGTCGCCTCCAAATTTTTTGGAAAATTTTGTAAGCGGTAAGCTTTGTACTGTGGTACTGTGAGAGTTTCCCTCGACAGATTTAGCCAATTTTCAATACCAACCTGCGTACAAGATCTCTAAAAGGGGGTAATGGCTCTAAAAATGCGATAATGGTGAAGGTTTGAATCATGTTTTTTGAAGGGATGACCATTTTTAGGGCATATTATTGCCTTATATTTATTGCGAGTACATTTAATAGCCAAAACCTCGTCATTAAACTACGCCTCAGGTGCATTGAAATCGCGCTTTCTCGTTTCGACTGAATCCACAATGACCTGGCATCCAGACCAATGACTAACCATAGTGCGAAGGCGCATCCATTCCGTTTGAATATTGAATAACATATTTTCACACTCTAACGAACGGATAAGAGCTTTAAATAACGAAAACGAGACAACTTACTATCTTCAGCACTTGCATGGGGAAAATTGGAAGCATTATTAAGTCCGCTTCCCTGAGAGCGATCCCAGGCGCCAATCAATGTATTGGCGACCATCAATGGAATGTTATCTTGATCGGATCAACCGCAACTTTCAACAGCGATTGCAACATGAGCCAACGGAAGCGAATCGTCGCGAATACAAACTTCAGAGCCAGTGCGACGGCAAGGATCTATTGATGGTGGCTTGCAATCGAACGTATTTTTCATTTTACCCAAATGCTGTTCGGCCAATTGCTCTAATTCGTTATGTTTCACGCCACCAGCACCAGATAAAACGATGCGCGAGGCCTTATAATGAGTGCTGATGTAAGCTTACAAATCGTTTCTGCCAATACTTCTAAAATAATGATAAATTAAACATTTGGAGTGAGAAGCCTTGCGTCCAAACTCACTTGATTTTTTTCGTGGGACCTAAAATAGTTTGACCCCGGGGAGTTCCTTGGTAGGCAGTGGCGTGCAGATGATCGAAAACTACTTCTTGTAAATTGCTTTCAACTTTTTGCATTTCGCGTAAAATCACAGAGCGTTCACGTTCGATTTCAGATTCGCCTAATTTCGAATTTTATATAATACCAGTCAAAATTTCGACAGATTTGGGTACACCTTTTGACAAGCACCTGGCATAGAAAACTGTTTGCTCCCGCGTAGTGTAAGTAAGTGAAATAAGCGCTCGCCTTTAACATGAAGAAACACCTCTACCTCTAGGTGTCTAAGCTGAATGGTAGGGTGGTAAAATTTTTCCTTTAAAGGTTTTGCAGAATTCCTTTGAGTGGACATATAAACCGCATTCCTTATTAGCAAAATAATTATGTGGATATCTCGGTAACAATTAATCGCTTCATTTTGTTTTATAAAATTACACACACTTCTCTCACTTCGGCTTATCATTAGTCTCAATAAACTTGTTTGGAACAGGTAGACATGACTTGGACACTTGTATAGTCCATTCCATAATAATGTTACGTCAATGAGGATTAAGAATGTTGAGGAAAGCTTTTTCAGTGTAAGCATTCAAATGGGTGCCCATATTCTCAACTTCCAATTCTGAATCAGTCTGAGACCTCTTAGAAGTACCCTTTAAGAGAAATGTAATCTTTTAAAATTTCTCCACGCATTAATGGAAGTTTAACTCGCCTTGAAAGCCATATGCTCCAAAAAGTGGGCAACGCCGTTGTTTTGTGGAGTCTCAGAACGGGAACGAGCATCAATCCATAGAGCTACTGTGGCAGTAGAAGCACCTGAATCTTCGCTAGCAACGCGCAAACAATAATCCATTATTGTCACTTGAGTCTCTGGAATCTTCAGGAGACACTTTCTCATTAATTCCGCCTTAGAAGCTTTGAAGCGCTGTAAATAGAAGATTTATTAGACTTCGCTATTCTTCAATATTCTTACAGTAATAAAATAGAAAACGCAATCAGCTGTTTTCTGTTGATTTTCACAAACTTTTCGGTGAACAAGCAAAGGAAAGGGCTTGCTGACGCCGGAAATTATATCCGATCATAAATTGCTTTTGAATTTAATGTAACGAACATATAGTAAACAAACTTTGCCAGAAAACAATTTTTCCAACAGCTTTTCAATCGTGTCATTTCAGAAGTCCTTCCAAGGGCTTCTCCATTACCTGTGGCGTCACCTTTAAACTTTCTTTTTTATTTGAATCGAAGCACATATCATATCATGTGATCAGTAGTTGACGAATAAAAAACAGAAAGAAAGGAAACAAAAGACTCTTCACTTCCATGTCCTCTCAATTTCCACCGAACAATTCTGGCCATTCAACATGACATTTTTATGCAGTTGCCTCATCATAGCCACAGACAAGCGATAAGCAATTAAGTTAAATGAGTTCATTTCGTATGAAATGTAAATAGAAATCACTATTTATTTGAAAATTCATGTCCATCTCTGTCAAAAGCGAGTTTTTTAAGCTTTCATTGTCTTTGCAAAATATTGTTCAAGTCTGATAAGCGAACGCCGTTTGATCTCAGCTCAATTTTAGATCATCGTTAATATAAAAACGACAACTTAAGCGACTTTTATTTTTAGTTTGTTATTGTACATCAGTGTAGGTTGAAACCGCTGCTCACGGAATATTAAACAAGTCAACAATATTAAGATGCGTTTTGTTATTGTGTTTTTGTTGGGTAATTAGTTCTAATTCTAATTTTCATACACTTTTTTTTTTTCTTATTCTCAGAATTTTATAAATAAAATAAATACGAATGAAATGAAAGGAAATCTTGAGAAAATGCAAATAAGTAAACATTATGTGGTCTCGCTTAGATTTACGCTCACTATACATATGCTGCGTACATATGGACAACCGTTAGCTGACCTTCAAAAGTGACCTTGACGCTTATTGAATTGAAAACTCGAGTCAATTCACAGCCAATTTAATGCTCGGCCTATAAGAATTAGCAAATATGCGTATACGGTACTGGTGGACAAGAATTTCAGAATCAGAAATGCTTTGGCCGGGCATCGCCGTCTATTGTATACCCTACACCACTTCGCCTAGTACGGTTATTCGCAAGTTTTAGTAATAATGTATCAAAACTTTAAAAAATTGCCCCAGACGGTCCAAAGTTTTCACATCTATTTGAAATGCCGATATATTACTGCTTAGTGACTTGCCAGGAAATTTTGAAAATTGCAATCTTTTTCCATATAGTCTTTGTATGGGGAATGTTCGAAAAAGTGGGCCGATCCGAACCATTTTCAATAACATTCGTTCTCGGGCCAAAATGCGTCAGTGTACGAAATTTCATGGACAGACAAGTTTAGATCGATTTAGAAAATGTTTCTGAATCAACAACAACAACAATGCTGAAGATACGGAAAGGGCCCTTGACATTCTGTTAGCTTTGGATTAAAGGGACGTGGGCAAAGTTTGAATCATGATAGTGCTGAAATTAGCAGTCGCTCTTGAATGGGATTCGAGTTGATATTTCGCCTGCGGAAAACTCTGGAAAAAGTGATAAGACTGCCAACATGGCCAGGGAAATCATTTGCAGATTATAGCCCGCTATTGGTTTTCTTGACGATAATAGAATCTAGAACAGAAGCCTGGATGGCAAAAATAATCCTACGCCTACAAAATATCTCGATCGCTGAGAACGCATAATCAGGTACATTAGATGGTCCCTTGCGTCTGGTAGGTGAATCATTTGCAGATTATAGCCCGGCAGAGGCCTGTTTAGCAAAAATAATTCACGCCTACAAAACATGTCTTCATCGACAGACTTTAAATGAATTTTATTTGGTTACCTCCGCTGTTATCCATGAAAATATATATATATATATATATATATATATATAAATAAATATGTATATAAATAAATATAAATATATGTATATATGTATATATAGATATATATTGCATTACATTAAGTTCGCACGGACGGATAAATTGAAACAGAAGACTCCAATTGTTCTTAGTTTATGGGCAACAAGCGAATTTGGAACTGGGCATAACTCATACTTAAATGAAAAGTAAGTGGATTCCAAGGATTCCATACATTGCCATTCGCGTACCCACAAATATCGATTTAAAATGTGCTCCAATTATTGATCAAACTCCTTTAAAAGAGCAACGCAAAAAAGGTTTTTTTCAGGGTTCAGAAAGTTCTAAATAATTTATTGCGCTTGGTAGCCACTAACGACTGCGGTTACGACTTGATGTAGAAATAACCTGCAGTTAAATATTTTCTCTTTTTTATATCCTCCAGTCATATGCTGCGCTGTTGCAACTTTTGCTAAGCCGGGCAAAACAGCACAAACGCCATCTTGTTCGCGCGATTGCGGTGAAAAATATGAGCCGGTTTGCGCCAAAGCCAAGAATAGTAGCAAAGAGCGTTTGCTGACTTTCGGAAATGAATGCGTGATGGGTAACTACAATTGTCAACATAGCGATGATCGTAAGTACAAAATAATTACTTTAAAAAATCATACATATATATATATATATACATATATATATATGTTGTCACTTTTTTATACCCACCACTGTAAGATAGGGATATGTTCACTATCAAGTATATATATCCTTGATCAGCGTAAAATTCTCAGTTGATTAGCCATGTCTGTCCGTATGTGAGGTGTGTGTTCTTGGCGCTCTCCGGGTCGCAAAAATGAAAATATCGACTTGAAATTTGATAGAAACATTAGAAATTGCAGCACGCAGGTTTGTCATGAAAATGGGGCAAATTGGTCAGAGCAGAAGCTCACAGTGGAGCGTAAACTAAACGCCAATCCGTTTGTGTTAACAAAATTTTGTGAATTTTGCCTATTATTCAGAAATTACTAAACTTAGAAGTCTGAAATTTTCCACATTTATTTTACGATTTATACTCTACTCTTTACTTCCATGGGCAATGGAACCAATCGGCCATGCCCCCACACAATGTCGAGTAATTGCATGTTATTTTTTTTCACTTTTTTTGGAGGTTTTATGCTTATTTATCTATAAGGCAAACAAGAGAGAATATTTAAAACTCCTCAAGGAAGATATATTATCTGCCTAAAAATGGGTTAATTTTGAAATTAGTATCAAAGATACCGCGATAAATTTTTTCTTAATAGTGTCAGCGATATGGGTATCAAATAAAAGAATTTGAAGAGTAGAATGCGAGAAGCATAGCGGTGGGTATGCGAGATTTGACTCTCGCCAAATATAATTTTCTTACTTGTTTTTTGTTGTTGTTGTTTTTTTACATTCTATTTCAGCTTTTGAAGTGAAATCGAAAGGAGAATGTGGTGGTAATGTCAGTGTACGTTTATCTTGAAATTTTCTTCAATAAATTAATATATACAAAAAAAGAAATCACTGTTGAATATTCAATAAATTAAAGCACAATTTATTTTTAAAGCAGTTAATATATATTTTGTTGTGTTTAATCTAACAATATATAGGTTTCCATAGGTTGCACTTCAGGTCGTTTTCAATTACCCGCCAACGTAATCCTTAAACATCAGACTTTAATTTATTCTTTCACTAGGGCCCGACTTCCTAACAAAACTTAATATATATATGTATACATATATTCGTTTATTTTTTCTTATCATCGTTTAAAATTAAGTAGAATTTTCGTTAAGAAAATTTCTTTGACTAAACTAAACAGTTTTTTTTTTTTTTTTTTTTCAAAACAATCAATTTTTAATTTCTAGAAACAAATCTCTTTCAATTTTTTTTCCTTCTCTCTCTCTCTCTCTTTAACTTCCTTTAATTTTGCCCAGTTTTCTTTTGCTGTTTTACTTTGTAATCAGCTAAGGCCGCTTTTATGGCATCCTCAGCCAACATCGAGCAGTGCAATTTTACAGGCGGTAATCGCAACTCTTTGGCTATATCGGTATTCTTAAGTTTGCCCGCTTCTTCCACGGTCTTCCCTTTAACCCATTCAGTGGCCAATGAGCTACTAGCGATGGCCGAGCCGCAACCAAATGTCTTGAATTTCGCATCGATTATTTTACCATTTTCATCGACTTTAATCTGCAATTTCATGACATCCCCGCAAGCAGGAGCTCCTACCAAACCTGTACCAACTGTAGCGTCCTTTTTATCCAAAGATCCTACATTACGGGGATTTTCGTAATGCTCAACCACCTAAATGAAATTAATCAATAAAGCAAAAAAAAGAAGTTAGGCTAAGGAATGATTTTCATATTAGGTGTTTGCAAAAATTTTGATCAGCCACTTCTGCAGCTAAAGAAATGGGAAATACGTGCGCGTAACGGTTGAATTCGATGGTTTTGACCGCTACGCGAAATCGTGGAGCGTTCAAAATTGCATTTTCGAACTTCATTACTTTTATGGGCTAATTTGAAGAATTCTGTTGTCGAAGCACCCCAAACACGTTCAGAGGCTCATGGTGATGCTACTCCATCATATCCCAATTGCCGGCTTTGGGTTCAACGGTTCAAAAGTGGCGACACAAATTGGTTGAAAGTGCCGTTTTTTGGCCACTTGTCCAGGATACACTGTTGCAGCTCGAATGGGAACTTCTGGTACGCGCAACGTACTCACCATACATGGCGTCTCCTGATTATCACATGTTCAAATCGATGCAGGAAGGCTTTGCGGGTTCGCAAAGTTGAAGAAGTGCGAAAGTGGGTCGGTGGGTGGATTGTTACCAAACCATATAAGTAGTTTCGACAAGATATCGCCATGTTGCCAAAAATTTTGTAAAATGTTGTGCAAAATGAAAGAAACTATTTTGATTAGTACATGTTGCACCAATTTTTCATTATAAACGCCTTTTTCAAGGCAAAAAGTGATCAAAATTTTTGCAAACACCCCATTTATGTACAAATCTTTATAAACAGAGAGGATGGAAAAAAATGAACAAGGATGACTCTGCAATTTGCGGCAAACTTAAGACAGTTGAATTTTTCTTAGCGCAAAATCTGCTCAGGTTCCCTTTAAGTCATCTCTTAGGCGGAGAGGGGGTACCTTAAGGAAAAGCCGCAAACCAGTACCCAACCTTATTACATGGGGACTCTCCTCTCTCTCCTAGGATAAGGGAACGGGAAATATTACTATCTGCTGAAATTATTTATTGAAGCATAGCAACGCTTAGATTAAATTTTATATCTATTTTTGCGATTTTTATGATCAGACGAGAAGTTATTTTATAGCCTAAAAACACAACTGCCAAGATTTTGTTTCCTTTCTAAATTTCTGCGCGATAGATTTAACAAAAAATTAATAACGGACCAAAGCAAGTCATATAGCAATTTCATGGATATAATCCTAGTGCATTTCCTTGCTTCATTTGTGGTTACAAAAATGTATTCAACTTCCAAATATGATTTCATTTTAATTTACTTCAAGTTACTACATGCTTTAAAAACATAGCGGAATGTAATGACATCGATTATGCTTCATCTGGAATTACATTGGGGACCGAAATTATATGCGAAATTCCTTTCTTATCAATAAAATTTCACATGAAAAATTATTAACATAGTTAATCTAGCACACGTCAATTATTTATAAAATTCTGTTTTGGATCTAATCTTTGCATTCATTTTCCTTTAATTAATCGAGAAAGCAATACTTCTATATATGTCGTTTTAATTTACGTCGTTGTCTTTATGCCAAAACAAACCCTTTATGTGGTTTGCTTGGGCCTTCACAACCGGCAATTTTGCTATTTCACAATCATAGATATATAAAAAAAAAAAAAATAATTAAGACCTTGAAATTTACCCAAGAGTTGATGTTCCATCTCTCATCCTACTTACGTTCTCATGATAAAGTGCTACAGGCACACTTTGTACGCGTTTCAAGTGATGTTGTAATACTCGTGATGCTCTAGTCAACGAAGACATTTTATTTTATTTTTTTCACTTTTGTATTGGCTTATAAAAAAGTTGCAAAATTCTAAAACAATATATTATGCGCACCGAAAATCTGGCTTCTCTGAAAGTGATTATTTCTAATTGCCGTATAATTTTATTTCTCTTCTTCAATTCATAATAAAGATCAGCTGATAAGTGAGAGCAACAGAGTTGTATTATGGTTTTTTTAATAGAGTAGCAAAAGGCTCGTAAAACATTTCGCTCAAGTTACCAACCAAAGTTCAGAAGGAACAGTTTTAAAATTTCTACAAAAAAACAGATAATTTAGTCTTAATATGGCTAAAGAAATCAGTTTCTTGCGAACTTTTAAAAATCAATTAAATCTCACTTATCTGACACATTGAAAAAAAATGAAACATACTTCCATGACCGCTTGCGTCCCTTACCTCAACAACAATCTTAGCCTGAGGCAGAATTCTATCCGCCATAATAGATACTAACCATTAAAAAGAATTACTCAGAATTCTAATGAATAGAATTATTTAAATTTATTTCTGTGATGTTCGTTAGCCTCTTTTAACATCGTTATTTTCAATCTTTAGGAATACCAAGCTCCTCATTAGTCCATTCTTTAGTAGCTGGATATGGAAATTCTCCTGTAATATGTCCATATTCATGCCACAAATGCCAAAGAATCCACCACCACATAAAAGCTGATGTAACTTCAGCACCAATTCTTATAATCTTCGGAGCCGGCGGAGGGGCTGCGCGATACTGACATGCATGACTGTTCCTTACGGCTGATATATTCACATTTTTGTTTTTGAAAAGACTAGAAAATATCGGTTTACGTAAACTTCCAAATCGTGACAACATCTTTATAACTTTTGCGTAAATTCAAGAAAGCAAAGAAAAATATTCATCGCACTCAGCTGATGTAGAGGAGTGTAGCCAGATTAGGAATTTATTTATGTTATATTATCACTGCACAACATTATTTAATAAATTTGACTTACTTCACTGTTCAGAGAAACGGAAGATTTTTAAATAAACAAGCAGGATATCAAAAGATTAGCTATTTAAAATCCATATGTCAATTTCCAGTGATATCACTGACTAGCAGTCAATATAGAAATAAATCCTGCACTTCTTTGATCAAATATTATATTCATATTATAGTGCAATGTCTAATTGTGACTTTAAAAAGGCATTTTCGATATTATTTGATACTTCCTTGATTGTGAAAAGCTTTTAATGAAACTAAAAACAAAAAGGTGAATAAAATTTTTTAATTACGCTTCATACAATAATTTACTGGTTTAAATTTATTTATGATTATAATTACATACTGTGAACGGGCTCAGATATTCTTATGTTTATATAGTTGTCATAATATTCCATTCTATTAAATAGGGAGGTTCCTTTAAAGGCGTAACCTGGCGGATAAACACCACCGCTTTATTAAGATTTAGATAAAGAATCAGTACGCTTTCATTTTATGTAACATTTGATTATCTTACTTGCTTGGCATAACGTTTTGTTCTTGCAATACAGTTAAAGCACTCAAAAGAAGACATAAACAACCCACATTGTATATTGGATTAGTACCAGAAATCTCTAAACACATTGCTTGGTCTAATCTCTCGTCGTTCAATTCGTAAATTGAATGAATTGGATATCTTGACCAACCTACACCGTATAATGTCATTTGGAATTTAATGTTCGCCACAATTCTTAGATCGGGTCCTTTGGGTGAGAAGAGTCCAACGGAGAATAGGCGTGGGTATTCGATGACTATCTCACGGGTCTTGTCAAAATTTGCCATTAAAGATATGAGCAAAGTCCATAAAGCAAATAGAAACGCTAATAAAAATGATCTATTGAAGAATATTATTCGTTTCTTCTTCACTTCACTTCTACTCAGAGAACTTACGGGAAAACTAAATATTTATAAAATTGTATAGGTCGCTGTTTGTCCAGTTTATAAAAGTAATATTGTGAACGTTCAATATCTTGTTGATCGATTAAAGGAAATCTAACAAAAGTGACCCTGCTTTGTTGATCAGGCCGATGCAGGAGACGTCTGGAAATTAAATGAAAAAATTATTTAATTTTTTTGTTAATTTTATTAAGAACTTACTTAATTGGTTGCTTTGGCAATAAAACGGGCCAAGGTTTTTGTCTTAAACGTTGACGTATTTGTGGTAATTCGCCTATTTTTGAGCACGCTAATATCATGCTTTTCCAAACGGTATCACTGCCTATAGGACCAAAAGGCACATGCGGATTTGTGCAACTATATTTAACGTAAGCGTCCACATAGTTTATGGTTCCTGAAAGTAAAAGCGCACAAACAATTTATTTTGTTTTAATAGCAAACGAAAAGTATTACCATTAAAGTTTTCGTGCATAAAATTTAGACCCATTTCCATTGCAAAGCTTTGAAAACCACAGGCCGACACTACATAAATATTATTCTCTTTTGCACTTTCATGATATTTCAATTGCATTAATTCATTAAAATATGGATCGTTGCTGATATCAACATAATGGGTGCCCGATTTGATACAATTTTTAATTATCACTTCGCCACATAATTGAATTGGTCCACAACAATTTATTAAAACCTTAAATTTATTAAGATTTTAAAACATTCAACCTTCGGAAAGTCAAATTGAAACGTGATTTTTTGTCGTCTACAAACATTTTACCTCACAATTTTCCACCATTCTAATAATCGAGCTTTCATCCCTTACATCAGCAATTAGTATCGGCAGTTCCCGTAAATCTTTAAAAGTTCTTTCAGCAATTTGACACACAATAAGTTGTAATTTTTCCCTATTTCTTCCCGCTACAGCCCAACTTAAATTCTTGAACATCGTTACAGCTTTTAAAACAGTGTGTCGACCTACGAAACCGCTAGCACCAAAAATAATTATGTCGAAAGCTTTGTTTGTTTTCATTTCCTCTAACAATTTTCATAAAAGAAATTTCTTTGAAAAAAAATAAACGAAAAGTATATCAGTAATATTACAAAATCACATGAGCATAATTTAATTACTTGCACGTTGCTGAACTGATTAATTCATTTTTTTAACAGTTTTTTTTTTATTAATTATTCTCACACAGTCCTGGCAGTACCCTTCTCTTTGTCGGTATTCCATGGAGTAGCGCTTCCTTAAATTTTATGAAATTACTTGGAGATTAATTTTAATTTTAGGTTTGTAATTAAATAACATAATAGATCATCGAAAGGTAAATTCGAACGCTGCTATGTAATGGCAACAAACAACAACAGCAATTTCAAAGCAAACGTAGATTTGTTTTGCGCTCGGTCTCAAATTAAAAAGAAAAGGAAGGAAAGGAAGATTAACTTCAAATTTCGAAACAAAGCTGAAACAAAAAAAGATGATGAGCTTGGTTTCTAACCAGCCGTAGACTTACTTGACTATAAAGTTTAACATAATGAACTTGGTAAGAAAAAATTTTGTGAACAAATTTATTTTTATAGACAAGACTTTAAGATCCACAACTTGGAACAACGGAAATGATTCCATCTATTTTGTTATTCACGCTGCGTTACAAATGTGCATAATCCGATAAAATGTTGAAATTTGTACGTAATCAATAAATAAATAAATAAAAAAATAAATCTTAAAGCCACCATTACCTTAAAATTCCATCTTTTTAAAGATAATTATCATCCGCTATACATCATATACGTAATAGCTTAGGTTATTTGTATATCTAATAACAATTTTAATAATTTAATGACTAAAGTTATCTAATATCAGCTGTTTCCTTTTTTTTTTTTTGGTAATGGCAATGCTTTGATTAATATAATGTAAACATGCTACGCAAAAATTTCAGAAAAAGCCGATAAAAAAGTTCGGTGAAAATTATTTGTATTAAAATAAACAAACTATTCATTTATATTAGAGAATTTCATAATTAATATATCAAGAAGAGAGAACAATGGAGCTTTTACTACAATTAGCGGTGTGCGTTTTACTGTCGCGGGTGATCTCAATGGAGGAAATCGCGGAAAATACTTCCTTCATAGCTACTAAAGAATGGAAGGAAATAAAAGAAGGTAAAGTAAAGAATCTAATCATTTTTTCCAATGTGATTTATGTGTACCTAATAATTTAGGACAGGGCATACCAGCCGGGTTGCACGTACGAATAAATTTGCAAACTGGTAAAAAGGAAGCTAAGCTACTAACGGATAATGAAGATCAATTAAATGCTGAACAAACAAGTGATGAATCAAAAAACTCTAATGCTTTAATAACAATTTACGATAGCGTGGATGAGGAGGAATTAAAAAACTCTTCCCGTTCAAAGAATGGCTCAGAACAATTAGCCATTGAACATAGCCCAAGTGAAATAGAGAAAATCAAAAATGATTACAAGTCGTATAAAGAGCTACGAAAAACTTACGAAGGTATGCGTAAACATTTTAAAACTGATGCTGAAATTATTGTACGACTTATCGAAGAATTTGGAGATGTTATAACATATAACAAGCAAAATGATCAGTCGCGATTGAATGCTCAATTGAAAATATTAACTGATTTCAATTATTTGATGTCTCAATATGATAACGCGGTAACGTTTTTGGATCAAGGAGGCTTGGAACGAATACTGCTACCACTTGTTGTCAATCAGACACATTTATCCTTAAAAGTAGAAGCAATGCGCGTTTTAGGTGCTATGGCCCAAAATAATCCGAAAGTTCAGGTAAAAGTTTATGAAAAGAATTTCGGCCCATACCTTACCCAGATATTACTCTCATCCAGTAACACAGAAGAGCTGTCTTCAGCTCTATATGCTCTTGGAAGTTTATTACGTAAATTTCCTCATGCTCAACAAAAAATTTTGTCTACTTCGGGTACACAAGCTTTAGTGTCATTGCTGGGCAAAGATTGTGAATTAAAAATTAAAGCAAAAGCAATTACTTTAATTAGCGATGTGGTTGTTGAAAAACAACTAATTTTAATTAATGATGATCCTATCGCTGCTGCTCAGTACGCAGAATTGAATTTCCCCGAAAGACTTAAAGATAATCGGTACTGTCAAACTACCGATAAACTTATGACCGCTTACTACCATGAATTCTTAAAGGCTCCTGATTTATTGGAATATTTTATACATGCGTTAGAGAGCACAGAACCTTTTTGCAATCGCATATGGGGAAGCAGTGAGCAATTATATTACACATTAAATGCATTACAAATCGCACATGGAGAATCGAATAATGAATATTGTAATGAAGTTGCGGATCTTCTGCGTGATATAACAAAAAAAATGCGAAAATATTTTAAAGAACTTTAAAGGAAGTTTCGTTTTTCATTGTTGCAAACGTAAAGGCTGCGTAAGAAATGACTGTTGTTTTCTAGTTTGTAAAGAAATTAAACTTTTATTCTTTAAACAGAAAAAAAAAAAAAAAATTACTTTGTTATATATGTTTCTCTTAAGAACTTTTATATAAACCAAAAAAAAAAATATATTGAAGAATAACATTTTGTCAATAAAAAATTATTGGAAAGCTGACTTAATACTAAACGTACTTTTGAGTTGATGGAATTTCAAAGCTAAAGAATTTGAAAACTCAGTTAGGTGTAAATATGCTGGATCTATACTTGAGCTAGTTTTACGGATTGGTTAAGGATAACTTGATACCTATGGTTTGAAAATTAACTGACATTGTTTCGACTGTTATCGATTGTCAAGCTTTTGCATGTTTACAATGATTTAGGGACTCATTTGCAACTTGGATTTGTGCTGGTTGTGAGTGTTTTCTCTTTCTTATTTATTTATAAATGAATTATTAAATAAATAAATAATTTAATGTAGTACTTATGTACTCAAATTCATCCCCTCACTCATTGGCCATTGGAGGCCTTCGTGTACTGCATTAATTGAAAATAAATAAATAAATAATTACAATCTTTTGGGTAAATATTTTTATTATTATTAATTTAGCCAGAGAAAGAAATTCTAAGAAAAAGAAATTAAAACTAAAGTCTTAAACGACGCTAAGGTTTTCGCTTTTATTAAAAACTTTACCGCACGTGAAATTTATTCCACTCTTCTCGCATAAAATTTTTAAATCGTTTATTGATAGAGGCATCTAAGGGTTGTAATTGACTTGTGAGGCCTCCAGGAATGACTGCTGCTAGTTCTGCATTCTGAACCTTGATGTTTTATGCGATCTCATGCTAAGATCGCACACTCATTTTTCCTAAGTTTAGAATAAAAATTTTAAAGATTCGTAAAAGTAATTGAAATGAATCGTACAAAAGCGCACACGATTGCAGACTAAGCCTAATATTAACTAACCATTTATTTGTATATCAAACTTTCTCGTGTGATCGCGGGATTGGTTTGGTGCAAAATGCTATGAAATGCTATCCTAAAAATCTGTTAACTGCAGATTTCTTTCTTTCTTTGTTGCCGAAATAAAAAATAACATTTATGTGCAAAATGGAGAGAGCACAGAATTGCTTGTATTAATAAAAAAAATAGTCAAAAAACCATCATCATCCAGAACATAAGGGATATATTCTATTTATAAAATCTTGAAAAGCAGGAAAATGTGCTTCAGAGACCCTTAAAATGCATGTGCACTCGATCATGGACGAAGAGTGATGGTAAAGCGGCGATTGGCCCGCTTGTTAGGAGATAACTTGCGTCGTGCCCACATTCAGTGGCGTACCATAAGACGCATCCAAAATTTGAATTCATTTTTCTATGCAAAAAGGTGCGTCTTATAGTCCGAAAAAGTACGGTACGTTTGCAATATAATGTCGAATTGTAAGCAGAAGCATGCTGTAATGTAATGTTTTGGAGAGTAAGCCGAGTTCATCTAACATTTAATGCACAAATGAACTGCATAATGCATAAATGAATATTTAAACTCTCCTTCCATTCACATAGTATTCGCCTGCAGTCGCATGCAGCGCATTCTGAGTAAGGAAGTAGGTAAGTAAGTAAGTATTAGTAATGATCATGTCAACCTCTAAGATACCTCTAAGATGACCTCAAATATGTGTAACGTAATTTTTACTGAAGACCTTTTGAAAAACGCATCGCATGCATACATGCATGCACGCATTTGTGACTGTTTGTTCATTTTTCTTCCTTTCTTTTTTATATAAATTGTTTAGTTGTCGTTAGTGTCTTTGATGGTGACCTATTGTCCCGATCACCGCTCGCTGTTTTCGAAAGATTTCATTGATAATGATAATAAATTTCTGCTTGTGCCAAAAAAGCAACAACAACAACAACAACAACAGCAACAACAACAAGAACAATAATCGTCAAATAAAAAGCAAATAAAATTCTTTCCGATAGTGACCGTTAATTTTTGGTATTGTTGTAAACCTTAATTGTGCCTTGATGGCAGCTGAATTTTTTTTTTTTTTCTCCGCTTCGAGAAAAACAAGCTGTTCAATATCTTTTCGCATTGTGTAGGTGATTTTATTCGTCGATCTATTGTTTATCATCATTTTTTTTCTTTTTTTTTTTGTTCATGTTATCCTTTTTATTTGGTCAGTTTTTAATAATAAAAAGAAAGCGTAGGAAAATTGTCCATATCTTTGAAATCGGAACCTTGGGCAAACGTTTTTTTTCTTTTTTTTTTCTTTCCAAAATGATATATGAAATGTCTTATGACGAATTGAATGTCGAGTAAAGTCATCACATGAAACTACTGAAATGGAACGGTTTGTCTACTGAGAAGTTTAGTCACTTTTTTCTCGAAACTTTACTTTCGAACTGGACATATCGCTAATGTAAGTCAAGATGCAATTAATTGATTTCGAATTTCTATATATAGATATAGATAGATTTATAGTGAGATTTTCTAAGGCAATGCGTAGATTTTTTTTGTTTTGTTCATTTTATTGATATAGTTATTGATAGATTATTTTTTTTATACCCTACACGACTTGTGATAGAAGGGTATACTACACTCAGCAGCACTGAGCTCACTCTGAGACTCACTATGTAAACTGTTGTCTGAGCTGATTTGAGTTCAAAACACAAGGCGAACGCAACTTACGATTCTTACGTACTTTTGATTCCATTCTACCGAATACTTAGCGCCTTCGTAAATACATATATTCATGTGTCTGTCCGTTCGTACATTTGCACGCCTATATATTGTTTAATTTTTTTCTTGAGATTCATAAAATTTGATATCGAAAGATGAAACTTTATAAAGGTATGTGAACTTTTACACTCAACTGGTCGGTCATTCGCTTTGCGTGATATATATCATCCGCAAGTTTCTAGGACAATTTGTTCCAGAGATTCGCAAAAATTTGCGTTAGAAAGCTCAAGCTTTATTGAAAGATGGGTGTGTGCGTGTGTGTGTCTGTGTGTGTGTCTGTGTGTGTGTCTGTGTGTGTGTGTGTGTCTCTCTGTCCCTCTCTTTGTGTGTATGTGCAGTTTCACTTTCAAACGTCTATAAATTGATCTGTTCTTATATCTTAAATATATTTGTCTGAGCTTTTTAGACTTTCGGAGAACATACATCTTTACATAATAATTTCTTAACCTAATACCTAATAGCCAAACGATTTCATTCAACCACTTGGTGCGCATTCATTCGATAAGATTTAAAAAGAAAAAACAAAACTTTCTTCCTTACCATAGCTGCAACGAGTATGTGCCTCACACCTTTCACTCATTCTTGTATTCCGCGTATAAGGCCTCTTGAGAATATTTAATAATTCTTAGATATGAGAATTTAAGTACTTGGGGAATACAATATGTTTTTTACACTCTATAAAAATTAAACTAAAATTAACCTAAAAAAGAAAAATAACATGTAAACGCATGTCACATAAATAATGCCACCGCGCATGCTCCCCGGCCTTTGCACCATAACACCTTGCACAACGCAGCCTACCGTTTAGAGAAAGCAAGATTCCTTTTTTTTTTTTTTGGAATTTTAAGATTCAAGTATGGATCCTTTTTTTATTTCTTCATACATTCATATGGCGTTACGTGACATTTCTTTAGTTGCCGGGGGCAGCTGCTAAGTCATTTACATTTGTTTCTTGTTTAAAAATTAGTGAACAGTATAACTGCCACATATATATATATGAATATGTATAAATAACTGTCTAACCATAAGGTTACTGCCCCCCATAATTATGCGTGTATGGCATAAAGGAAAGAACAGACATATGTTTTAAAGGATGTCATCTCAAGTTATGAAGGTCTTCAACAAGTCGCGACACTATTTAAGAACTTTACACATAAACAATGATTTACTTATTGTTGTTGCTACTAGTTTTCTGCTACTGCAACTACAACTGCGCCGCTCCCACGCTACTGATTGTTATTATATTAAAATCAATTAAAAGTTAAAGGCTCGAAGATTTATTTACCCTCGCAGATTACTGGAGCATTTATTATTTTAATTTTTATTAATTAACTTTGGTTATTGAAAACTAAAGTTGTTTAAAAAAAAGGCAAAAATAGCGCAGTGTACCACGGATTACCATTAAAAACCCTACATCACGCTGTAGTTATTCATATAATGACTATTCAAAATAAGATATTTTATGGGAAGTGGTCGAAAAAGTGGTCCGATCCGAACCGAAACCAGAGGTCGTCCTTGGTCAAAACACATCAGTATACCAAACTTCATCAACGTATTTTAAATATAGCCTCTGTTGACTTGTCGGTTAAGCACAAATACACAGACACACATCAGACGGACAGACGGACAGAAAGGCTTACATGAATTCCGATTATGATTCCGAATCGATCGGTATAATAAAAGGTGAATCTATCTTAAGCTCTTCTGGGTGTTGTACACGTCCGGACTAACTTAATATATCCTATACCACATGTGGTGTACCCTCTTGGCTATGGGTCAATTTTCATCATAGCATATAAAAACTTGGACATTTTTCAGCTTTCTAAGTTTAATAATTTCTCAGAAGGGAGCAAAAACCTCAAAATTTTTGTTAAAGAAAATTAAGTTGAGTTTAGTTTACGCTTCACTGCGAGCTTCTGCTCTGACCGATTTGAACCATTTTCAATACCAGCCGGTGTGCAGAAATTTCCAACATTTCTATCAAATTTGAACCATGTTTGCGTTCGGGATACTGCCACACCACATACCATACAGACGCATGGACGGACAGACATGGCTAAATTCACTCAGAATTTCACTCTGATCAAGAATGTATATACTTTATAGGGTCTCTAAAGCTTCCTTTTGGGTGTTACATGCATTAGAGAGGTGGGGGGTATACCCCCACCTTATAGTGGTGGATATAATAAAAGTTTTAATAACGAATTAATAAATAATTAAACAACTTTCCCTAAAAATATATCTTTGAAAAGGATGCTGACAAACAAAAAAGGGAAAGAAAAAGGAAAGGAAAAAAACGATTTCCCCCCTCATCCTGTTCGGCTGGCTATATAATATATTCCAAAAATATTTCACATAAAGGTCAACGAAAGCACGCATCAGGACAAAGTCTGCACCTTTAACATTTAAACGCGCGCCACTGTCACTGCCGCCATAAGGACGTTTGTGTTTTTATTTATGAATATAAAAAGAATAACACTTCTCTGAGACACTTCTCTTCTGGCGGCGATACCATACCCCGCATGTACTCATGCATAGTCAAGGGTCGTTGTGGTATGAGATTTCCTTCTTAACAAAGATTTTTGTATGTTTTTCCTTTGCTTTCCATTTCCTTTTCTTTTTATGCTTTTTTTGTTGTTGTTTTTTTCACACTATTGATCGTTTTCTTTTGTTCGAGAATTCGAAGATCGTTTGTATTTTCACTTGAGATTTATTTTCCTTTTTTTTTTTTTTAACATTTTTTCTGTGTGCATTTATTCTCTTTGTGTGCTTACGCGTTCCCTAATGTTGTGTAATATTTTGTAGCGTGTGTTACGCACGCGTATATGTTTTGTTGCGATTTGTTTGATTGTTTTGATACCTTCGGGACGAAGAGTTTATTAAACATACACACATCGATATTTATACATATGCCTAAGAATGAAAAGCGTCGTTAAGAGGGAGGGAGGAATTGTTACGGAGTTTTTCATTTTCATATTTTCAATTATTTATTAATAATCTCAAATACTTGAATATATATTTTGTAAATGATTTTCTTCTTCTTTTTCTTTTGTTTTTCTTTTGTTTTTATTTTTTATTTGCAATTGCGATTGTGATTAAGCATAATTTCATTATTAAGGAATTGAATTAATTTCTTTCCTTTTCAATATTCCTCCTCCTCTTCTTACCCTTCTTCTTCTTCTTCTGTGAGTCAGCAAGACGATAAAAGATGATTCGCCGAGTTCTGTTCCGTTGCCCTTCCAGTGCCTCACTTGTCAAACCGATTGACTCGGTAAAGATCAAAAAATGCTTTCATTTATTTTTTTTTGAACCGTTTGCTTACCAATTATTTTTAACTTTTCATTAATTGCTCTAAGGCAGTAACAACCTAAAATAAGTAAGAACATTATAGCCGGGCAATGCCGACCATTGCATATTCTACACCACTTCATCGTAGTGCAGTTAGTTATTCGCTCGTTTTGCTAACGATACTCCAGAAAGTGCACATAATTGTCGCACAGAGACGTAATTGTCATGAACGCCCGATTTTCGTGATAGCGCCTATATAAGCTGGGGTCTGAAAAAAAAAAAGAAGAAAACACTGTTAAGTTTTTCCTAGAACGCCACTATGAAGTAAATGTCATCGTAAAATATGAAAAATTAAACCTCTTCTCGAAGTTCTTGCTACCTATGCGATATTTTACACGGAGTGAGATCAAGAAATAGTCCTGTGCTAGTGTGCTTCAAAATAAGCTCCATTTAGTTTTTTTATTTAATTGCTATCATAAACAAATTTTCAACACCAAAATATTTACACTTTAAAGCTTTTGATGGCATACAAGGGTTTACGTTTCATGGGAATCCTGGTATTTAAAAAATAGACCTA
>KK502601.1:442371-464836 GCA_000688735.1 Glossina austeni
CAGTTGAGTGTTGCCCGATACATAGGCATCAATACCATGTAGTGGCAAAAAACCGCGGAGACTTTTTATATCGTCCACTATTTTTTTTTTTTATACTTTTGTGGGAGTTCCTGTACAAAAGTGTGTGCGATATATATATGGACTGAGGTGGGTCACATTTATCGTCCTTTCATGTCCGATCTTGTTATTCACCTATTTTCGTTAAAAAGCACTTATTGCTTCATGTAGGTTTAGGTAAGAATAGAGATTTGGATCCGAAAAAGCCGATATATCCGGTTGAAATTTGATACAATTAATCTTTATGTTAAATTACGATGATGGACTAATTTTCATCACAAAACATTAAAATTTCGAACTTTTTTGTCTCACAGGGCCGGATTTTGCATGAGAACTCTTCTGCAGGATGTGATGGGACAGAAAAAATAAAACTGCGTGATTACAACCACATATTACAAATTGGATCATTTTTTCATTGAAGAGTTTTCGTTTCGCAGCGACAGAGGGGGTTCCTCCGGGGGTCATCTCAGTCCAAGCTTTTCACTTCGACTTGATATGCCGAAATTGTCCATTGATTTCTCTCACTAAATTTTGTCATATGACAACTGTTTTAAATTAATCTTCACATATGGAGGATTAATCCTCAAAGTGATCCGATCGAATTCATTTTCAAAGGCGTTCATAGTTCGATCAGGACGCGTTAATTTACCGAATTTCATTAAAATATCTCAAAAATTGCGGCTTGTAGGTTAAACAAATCAGAGGGACAGTTGGACAGACCGATTAACCGATTGGCTTAAATTGATTGAGAAAATGTTTGAATGAAATGATCGGTATAATAAAATGCGTTCTGTCTAAAGCCCTTTTGGGTGTTACGCACAAATCCCCATCAAGTTAATCCTGTATCCTACACGTAGGTGTATGAGGGAGGTGTATAAAAATGTGTCAATGTGTAAACTTATCATTATTTTTCCTTAAGTTGCGTGAGAAAAACTACAACTTAGAAAATATGCTAAAGAATTTGAAGAAGAAGAAGAACTTCTCTCCTGCAGATTTTCGATATATTTTAGGCAACGGGAAAACTGGAATCGTAAATCTCCCAATAGTTTATTCTTTTAGCATATTTTTTTTTTTTTGTTTTTCGCCTATATACGGAGTAAGTGATGTATATTAAGGATTTTGACGATGATGATGGAATCAAGAGATCGATATGAAGTTAGATTTTAATGTCCTTCGAAATTTATGATACAAAGTATATTAAGCTTGTGCGGATGTGTTCACAATCCGGCAGGAACTAAAGATTAACTTAACTTTCATTATATACCGATCGATCCAGGATCCTTTCATGCCTTCCCATGCATTGAATATAAGTAATGTGGTGAACACAGTATACTGGTATGGCTTGTGGTCGGTGGAATCAGCTAACGGAGAGATATTGAAAATTTTATTACCACTATCACAGCGAATCATTGTAGGGCATTCCCGGCACATGTTTACTCATATGTTAAATTTAGGTTAACACATAACTTTTTATCAAAAATATATTTATATATGTATAGGATGTATGTAGATTACTATAGCAAATGTGCTTAGAAAGCATTAGTAGCAGCTTGCTTTGTTTTGCTATTTTGCTCTCCGAAAAGGGCAGAGGAGGAAGAGGAGAGAAGACATATGTAACGGATACATAGGAAGAGATGTGATATGTTTATAAAATGAGTGTCATTTCCCTGACTATGGATAAGCTTGCATGTACGTGTGTATGTAGAATGGTCGTATGCTTAATTGCGCACTTTTACTTTCATTTATTTCAGATTCCTTCGAGCAACACCAGCAACAACAACAACAACAAAATGGCTCGATAAGTAAGTAGGAATTGACTGACAGCCTAACTGAGTGGCCGGTTGTCTGCTTCTGTACAAAATCCGATGGCATTGATTCTTTGTTTCATATAGTGAAGCGTGACATTTTCATTTTGCTGGATTTTTATTTTTCATTCATTTTCGCCACAAAAAGAAAAAAAAAAATTACAAAAAATAAAAACTTTGTTCTTTAATTGTTTCGTTTTTTTTTTTCTTTTTTCCTTTGGTGAGATTATTATCTTTTTTTCTTTTTTCTTTTTGCTTTCCTTATTTGCTTCGCTTGCCTCTTTTATATCGTTTTTATTGAATATTTCGGGTCTAAAACGTTGTATGCCCTTTATCTTGTTTTGATCTCCTTTTTATTTGTTTACGATCTGTTTATTATTTATCGATGGATGGATGGAGTCATCTCATCTACTGACACATAGACTCAAATATCTCAAATGTGCCTCTCAGCTCATCATAATATTGAGTTTTCCTTTTGATTCTATGGCAATCATTTAATTGACCATGAAAGTGCGTTGCATAGGTGAACGAATAGGAAGAAACTATCAATGTCTAGATATTTTTATTATGCATCGATAATTTTTTAATCCTGACAAGCATGAAATAATCATAAAAGAATATGTTGAACGTAATCTTAACTCCGAGACAAATGTTAATAGCTCTCAGAGAAAGCTTAATGCAGAGATGTTTGTTTGCCTCACCCAAGGACGAGGAGTGTATTCATTTTATCAAAACGTTTCCAACCCCGAGAACGAAGCGTCAGAGATCCCACCAAATATATATATCCTCGACCAGCATCAAATTCTTAATCGATTTAAGCATGTCCGTCTGTCTGTCTGCTGCAAACATTCTTCTGCCCGCAAAAATGAAGCTATCGACGTCAAATTTGGCACAAACATTGGAAGTTTTTGCAGGCAGGTTGGTATTGAAAATGACTAAAATTGGTTGAAGGAGACGGCCATAGTACCACGTGACTTGGGAACACCTCTGTGTTTCGAGAGGAATTAAAAAATTGGTTTTTTGCGCATTAATCATAAACTGATGCAGATAAATGTACAAAAATTTGAACGCATACCCTATAAGCGATGCTGTAGCAATTGCATACAACTGGAAAAAATTTACCACGCCTACCCAATATTGTAGTACATTAAACTTTAATTTTTTTCCAATATCATTGTAAGACACGAAACAACAAGCCACGAAAACCCCATAAAGTGTAGAAATTCTTCGGTGGTTTCAAATTTGGAATGCCCGCCTGTCCATCTGTCGGCGTGCGCAACGGCGTAGTATTTCTCCGGTTAGCGAATGTCGCACAAGAATTAGGTAGTGACTTAAACTTTTCCAAGGATACGCCTACAATGCCCACACGTTTATGCGACAAAACCTTTTATTTTGAAATAAGAAAATATTAGCCGCACCCATTTCATACTATAGCGCATGGGAATTTAGTTGTTTTACTTTTTTGATCTTGCTTAGGATAACGGTCATGGGTATAAAAGATCCGGTCACCACCGTATATAATTTTCTTAATTCTTTTTTATTCAGAATTAGCCTATTGGTAGACTGGTCGAGACAATTATCAAGGGGTCGACTAAGACTGCCTGTGTTTTTTCACACCTCCCTCTGAGCTTGTTAGGTAACTATCTCTTAAAGTAATAACTGCGTAATTCCAGGTTGGGTGAAATGCAAAGTCATAACCAATGTCTCCTAGTAAGCAAGATAATCTCATCATTGCGAGAGTCACTCTGCGTCTGGGAGCTGGAATAAAAAAATGGTTATAAGCTCGATTCGACAGTTTTTCGCCACAAATTCGATTAAAATTTTTCCCCAACCGCCCTATTTACTTGATTTAGCACCGTTTCACTTCAAGCTACTTCCGAAACTAAAAAATCCGCTTTGGGGAAATAATTTTAACTCGACTGCAGGGATAAAAACCGAAACGAGGAAGGTTTTTAAACACTTTCCAACGGTGAAAAAAAAAAAAAATTTGGCAAAAGTACATTAGAAGAAGAAGAAAATAGAGATGAATAATAAGCTACTGTGTCTTATATACTGCAGGCTGTCCCCGTCTTCTCCAAAAATGTGTGGCACCTCTCTACCTCGTCTGCTTTCCAAACAGAAAGGAGAACTCAATAAGAAGAAAGCATACGACAAAGCTTAGATTGATTGTCAATAAGATGGTCGCGTATCCAGCAACGACGTAACTTTACAAGTGAATTGAATTGATGAAGATCAACAGTACTCCGCGCGATACTCCCTAGAGCTAATTATCTAACAGTAGCTTGATTATGTTATTAAGTTATTTATTGACTTAAGAAATTCAATAACAAATCAACCCAGTATTCTTGCAGTAGGATAAGTAGCTCTCCCTCTTTCCTGTTTACAAAAAAAAAAAAAGAAAAGAAAAATCCCTTATTTTATAGGGTTCCCCTAACCGCTTTACCTTCGGTTTATATTTGAAATAAAAAAACTATTGTAGTTAAAAAAATCATTTCGTGGATTAATTGCTTTTAATTAAAGGTTAACAATGATGTAATTGATCTTTTTTTTCTTCTTCTCTTTTTTTTAATATTGAGATCACTTGTTGAATTATTTGAGGAAAAAATAATGTGCTCCCTTAACGTGAGGATAAAAAAGTCCATCTATATACGAGTATTATGTTAAGGGTGGCTTTATCCCTTATTCAGATTACACAACGACGTCGCTAGCAAGCAAGATTGAGGTAAAAAAACCTTATAAAAAATAAAAACAAAATTAAACGGAAATAAATGATTTTATTAAAGTAGAGGAATATCTAGATTTTTTTTTTTTATTTTTTTTCTTTTTTAAATAAATTGGTGGTTAATTGTTTGTGTTGTGTTGTTGATGTGAAGAGGCGCTTAAATGATAAGTGGCTTAAAAAATCGAGGAGGCCAATTGTTAAAAGTTAACATATTGTTATTGCTGTTCTTTTTTATGTTTTTTTCTTTTTTTTTCTTTCTCTTTTTAATGATAATGATCTGTTTTTTTTTTTTTTTTCTTTTTTTTTTTTTTTTTTTAATGCTGCACACATGCTGCCGTAAACAATGAATTAATGAAGTTGTTCAACACTTCCAGTAACACACAGAAGTTGTGTAACGTATATCAGCCTATAACAACAAAGAGACAACAATAATAACAACAACAAAAAATGACATCAAATAAATGAATCTTTAATAGTAAGATAAAGTGTTAAACCACTAAGAAGAAGGGATCTTTTTTGGTTTCTGTCGTTTTAGTTTTTTTTTTTTTTCTTTTCTTTTTCTTGTTCTTTTTTTCCTTTTCACTTTAGATCGAAACACAAGCCTTTACAAGGAATTGTTGGATTTTAAAGTATTAATGAAGGGGTTTGCTTTCCCTTTTCTATCCGCTTAGTGTCATTAATAAATGTTAAAAATTTCAACACTTTGCAGGCAAAGGGTGAAATATTATATAAGAGATAGAAAGGTATGCATGCCTCTTAGTTGTAATCGATTTATTTATAAATTCATTTATTAGTTAGTTTTGATTTTAGGTGCATAACATAGAGAACGAATAAAAGATCAATAAGAAGGTGAACAAGTAACGGAGACTAAATATCATTTGTATTCTATAATCTCGGACTTGTTAATTCCAACAAGCCATGGAAGATGGAAATAGATCAATAAATCATCCCAAGCATAGGACACGTATTCATCCAGTTACACTTTCGAATATGAAACGGCAGAAGTTGATTTCAACTTTAAAAGCGTTCTCTGTGGAATTAAGAGTAACACACACTAATAAATGACTTGATCAAAAATTAACGAGAATTTTCTCAAAAATTATTTTTCATAATAAGCCAGTGATACGCTTTCATTCCTTACTCAGAACATAAGCTTTCATTCCTTACTCGTAACAATTTATGGCTACAGCTTACGGCCGCACACTTATCGATAAAAAACCGATTATTAAGGCAATCATCCCAAGCGTGGGACACGTATTCATCCAGTTACACTTTCGAATATGAAACGGCAGAGGTTGGTTTCATCTTAAAAAGTGTTCTCTGTGGAATTAAGAGTAACACACACTAATAAATGACTTGATCAAAAATTAATGAGAATTTTCTCAAACATTATTTTTCATAATAAGCCAGTGATACGCTTTCATTCCTTACCGATAACACTTTATGGCTGCTTTATGGCTACAGATTATGGCCGTACATCTATTATGACGTGTGAAAACTTTTTTCTTACATTTTTTTTCCTTTCAGTTTTTAATTCATATTTTTTGCGAATACTTATACAATAAACTTTCCGTCCGTAGACTTGGTTGATCGAAATTTTAGTTGATATATATATATATATAAAAAATAATATAAATAAAATAAGTAAATAAATATTAATTCCGGTCTCTTTAAAATTGCCTTTGATCAGAAAACTGACTAGGAAACTGACTAGAATTTCGACATTCTTTGGTTCTCAATTCTTTTCCTTTAATCGTCAGTATTTATTTCAGCCTCTGCAAGTCGACTCTTGATCAAAAATGAATTAGGGCTTCAATATTCTGAAATACTATTCATTCATACTCTCTTTAAGACGGTCCTTGATCAAGAATTAACGAGAATTTGCATTTTCTCAAAGCCTGTTTATTACATTTTTTCAGATAACTGAATCTTGATCACGAAAATATAACTTAGAACTGTTTATTTAGCCCGCCTCACTTATCAGAGTCTCTCAGAGACCTTCGGCCAATTTCGCCCATTTTCAATAGCAGCCTGTGCGCAAGAATTTCTAGTATTTCTGCTAAATTTGAAGTCGATAGCTTTATTTTTGTGGCCAGGACAACCGGACAGATAGACATGCTTTAATCGATTTAGAATTTGAAAGTCATCAAGAATAGGTATACTTTGTGGGGTCTCTGAAACTTCCTTCTTCCCCTCCTAGTGCAAAAAAAGCCCAAATCCTTTGATAGCAAATATAAAAACGTGTATAGCGTATGTATATATGTAAAAAATTGTAGTGACACTAGTAGCACGAAGCCTTCGACGCAATTCAATGATCGTCATATGAATAAGTTTTTGGATCTTCGCTTCTCTTCGTTCGTGTTATTGGATGAATGTTTTGCTTTTGGAGACAAAACGACGGATTGGAACAATCGGCAGTGATTGCCTTCACACCTTGCGAATGGAGACAATTTAAAAAAAGGCGAAGCAAGATCTACGGCAAGTAACATTAGATGGCTTTAAAAGAGGTAAGTTTTGAAAAAGACATTTCGGAGTGGAATACACTTAACGATGAAATATCTTTGTGAATAGTTGAGCTCAGCATTTTCTTTAACATTTCGAAATTTTGCTCTTTATTATTAGGTTACAGGAGTTTATATACTTTGTTATTCTATATATAGTTATTTTGTTGGATATTTCTTGCTTTCTTTTTTTTTCTTGTTTTTTTTTTAACACTTTTTCTCAATAACATTATACACATACACATACTTACAACTCTAGTTTTTAGTTTACTTTCAAGTTCATTGCCAGCCGGCAATACGGTAATGAAAATATTTAGTTAGTTGTGTGTGTGTGTGCATGGGCATACTATGCATGCATGTACGCATGTGTGTATGCATTTGTATATATATATATATGATATATAGATGAAATCCTTTATATAAGGGTTAGCTTTCTTTCTTTTAAATCTTGTGGTGAAACACAACAATTTTCAAAATATTTTAGTTTTATTTTTACACTTCCCTATGCGTATGTGTATGTGTTTATGTATGTGTGTGTCATTGGAAGTGTGCTTATTAAGGAATGAAGAAGTAAGAAGTGAATGCCTTTAACACATAAATTTTTATACATACACACATACATACATACATACTTACAGCATAAGTGTCGATATGTTTACGGGGCAACGAAAACTTTATATATGTAAGTATTTATGTATGTATGTATGTATGTATGTATGTATAAATGCTTGTTACAAATTGTAATTGGTCTCTTATATACATAAGAGAATATTTATTACGATATATATATATATATATATATATATATATATATATATATATATATATTTTTTTTGTTTTTCATTCTTATTTTTATTTATTTTCAATTATATTAAACAAAACATGGCATGCATTCTATTAAAAGTAAAAGTGTAGCGCACGCGTGCTTGTAACGAACACAATTTCCCTCTGTACAGATAGAAGATGGTGTGCGTTCGTGTGAAAGTATATTTAAAAATAAATTAAATGCAATTATTTGAGAAGCTTAAGCTTTTAATTTTTATTTATTTATTTATTTTATTTTTCTATTCTTTTAGTTTTCTAGTACAAGTGAATGGACGCATTTAAAGAAAGGAGGCTTGCTTTGTCATTTTCCAAAATCACTCTTTAGCCTCAAAACTAAGTTTAAGTTAAACAGTTAAAGTGTGTCTTGGGTAATGTTTAGCTCAAGCAAATAAAAAACATGCGTCACATAATAACCCATTTATAGGTTATACGAGAGGACGGCGACCTTTTTTGGCCGCGGGTCAATCAATCAACCAAAATATGAGTATTAAAGTGACGTTTGGGTCAAAAATGCTTTCGTCTTAAAACAATCTTTTAGTAAATAATAATGATGTTGAACTTGTGACGTCAATTTAGTCGAGAATGGTTTACGGTTAGTTAGTAGTTTTAAGACGAATGAATTTTGGTTTTTTTTATTTTATTTTTATACTTATCACCGAAGGATGAGTGGCATCACATATTCATTTTATCAACGCCGGGAATGAAGCATCAGAGATCCCACCAAATATATATATATCCTCGACCAGCATCAAATTCCTAATCGATTTAAGCATGTCCGTCTGTCCATCTGTATGTCTATCCTTCTGTTTTAAACATTCTCCTGGCCCCAAAAATGAAGCTACCGACGTCAAATTTGGCACAAACATTGGAAGGTTGGTATTGAAAATGAGTCAAATTGTTTGAAGGAGACGGCTACAGCACCACGTGAACTGGGAACATTTCTGTGTTTCAAGAGGAATAAAAACATTGGTTTTTTGCGCATTAATCATAAACTGGAGCAGATAAATGTACAAAAATTTGAACGCATACCCTATAAGCGATGCTGTAGCATCTGTGCACACAAATGGAAAAAATTGGCCACGCCTACCCAATATTGTAGTACATTAAACTTTAATTTTTTTCCAATATCATTATAAGGCTGAGAAAAAAGCCACGAAAACCCCGTAAAGTGTAGAAATTCTTGGGCAGTTTAAAATTTGGAATGCACGTGCCCGTCTGTTCGTCTGTCCATCCGTCGGTGTGCGCAACAGCGTAGTATTTCTCCGGTTAGCGAATGTCGCAAAAGAATTTGGAAGTGACCTAAAGTTTTGCAAGGACACACCTACAACGCTCACACGCTTACGCGACAAAAGCTTTTACTTTGAAAATGAAAAATATCAGCCATGCTACGCTCACGAGCGATTTTTGATTTTCTTACTTATTTTTTTTACCGTTTTTATGGTTTACCTGCCAGGGCTACGAATTATGAAATTTGTTTTCAATTGTCATTTATTTTATTTCTTTTCGTTTATTTATTTATAATGAATTTGGAAAATCTTTTCATCGTCATGATATGCGCGTCAATCGGTGATCAAGGACGAATTGAGGCACGAAAATGTACGAAAGACTTAGTCAGTTTTCAAGGCATGACTAGTTTCGCCGGAAGTATCGTTTTGGTTCATTGCAAGATTTCGCAGCAAATGACTTGGCAGATAGGAGTCATAATTTCCCAAGATGCCATATTAACGGCCAAACCGGAAATTGCGTCGGAATGTTATGCTACCTATAGCGATACGATCGATGGTAGTGTCGTCGAAGGTTTGATGGAAGCAAGTTATTATCCTGAAAAAGCGCTTCGTTACTTTTGGAAATTACCCCAATTGAAAATCATTTTGGCCCGACATCCGTTGAAAGTTGACCCAGAAAGATTGCCTGCATTGCCTAAGCAAGCATATCAAAAAAATTGTACATGCGTTGTCGTTAGTCTCGACTTGGCCTCAAGCAAAGATCAAACACATAAAATAGTTGAGAAGCAAGTTGTGCCTGTAAATAGGGAGGAGTGCGAAAGTTTCCTTCATAATTTACATAAAGATGTCCTGTGCTTGCGGGCTCCAGATATCTTTTGTAAAGTGAATCATCATCAAGAATACTTTCAAGGTTCTCCGCTTCTCTGCAATGGCATTCTAACTGGCATAGTTGGCGAGATAATTGTTAATGATATTAGTTATCCGGCACAATGTGCAAAAATATACGAGGCACGTCAATGGATAAAATCCAATATTGGATTGATTAGTCGAGATAATGCATTTAAAGCGGATATAGTCGCAATCGGATATTTAGTCGCGAATATGACGACGATAAGCAGTCTAGGAGTTCTATTAGCAGAGGACAAAGTATTAACGGGTAATGCACCGGACTTGTCGAGAAAAAATCGAAATTATGCTTTAAGATCGGGTGAGCTCATATCGAAAGGATTTATTGAATATGATAAGAATCAGATAATGAGTTGGAGGAAAATGGAAATTCTGAAAGATATTTGGCCGCCTAATCGAAGTGAACTTCAGATCACTGTAATCAAATTGAAGAGTAATATTGATTATGGCCGATCTCAAGACATAAAGAAAATATCGTTGGCGAGGAGGAAGCCTAAAAAAGGTGCTAAATGCATATTGGTATCGGTATATCCACATTGGATGAAGCTTGAAATTGATGTTTTAAATAGGACCGATTGCATGAAAGAGTTAAGCGAGTTCGATCAAAATTACTTATGCGTTCGTCCCAAATTTGGTGGAAGATTTTATGAGAATTTTTATACCGGCACTCCAGTTATTTGTGATGGCGCACTTATAGGATTAATTGTGCAAATTGAATATATCTGGAGGAGTAAAGCCATTCCCATGATACCAGTTTATCGGTACAAACAATGGATTCAAAAAACTATGCAAGAACTAGGCGCAAGTGAATCGCTAAACTATAAATATCCGCTATCAGTAGCGATCTGTTTGAGATTTTTCATCATTTTTATTTTGTACAGTTGATTATAGATATCCATTAAATAAAATAAATTTAAAATAATTAAATCTCCATATTATTCGGAATAAATTTCTTCTTTTCCTTTTTCAAAAATACTTTTTTATACCCCACCTACGTCACTGGTGATGCAGAGGACCTTAACTAGCTGCTAGTGTATGTAACACTCATAAGGCCCAGCTTTCTTTCTTTCTGCCGATCGATTACGAATCATTTTCCGAATCAAGTCGACAATGTCTGTCCGTCTGATGCCTGATGCAGACTTTGTGTTCGTAGTGTTCTGATATATTTTGACAATCCTACGGAATCCTATTGAAAACCGATTTGATCGGCACATTTTTACGATCTTTTTCCCATGCAATGACTTATTTTGAGAAAGTAATTATATCAAGGAGATTGACGACGCTTCATATTTCTTGATCAAAATTGCTTAACAAAGGCGTGTGGGTGTTGTAGGCGTGTCCTTGAAAAATTCACTGCCAAACGACTTTGCAAATTTGCAGATGATATCTTCGTTTTCGCTAAGGGGAGAATGTTTACCACGAGTACTACGCAGTTGCGCAAACAGACACATGGACAAACAATAAGACTGGCATTTGAAATTGGCCAAGTATTTATACACTTTATGGGTATTGAAAGAAATTAAAGTTTCGTGTACTTTAATAATGGGTAGGCGTGATTATCTTTTTAATCTTTTCCATTTGTATGCAATTGCTACAGTACCGCTTATAAAATATACTTTCAAATTTTTTACTTTTATTTGCTACATGTTATGAGTAATGAGCAAAAAATCAATTTTTCATTCCTCTTGAAAAACAGAGGTGTTCTCAGTTTACGTGATGCGGTCGGCGTGTCCTTCGACCGATTTGCACAATTCTCAACACCAAACTGTGCGCAGGAAGTTCCAATGTTTTTTCCAAATTTGACGTCGATAGCTTTACTTTTGCGGAGAATGTTTATAACAGAAGGACAGACGAACAGATGGACCTGCTTAAATCGATTTAGAATTGATGCTGATCGAGAATATATATACTGTGTGGAATCTCTGATGCTTTCTTCCGTTGCAAACATTTTGACTGAATTGGATATCCCCCTCCTCCCACTGTGATGGGTATGAAAAAAGAAAAAGAGCCTTGAAACAACTCTTGAAAGAAATTCTATATTATATATGAAATTCTGTATAATGTATGTAATTGATTCTTCTATTAGGAAAAGCTCCGCATAAGTTGTTAACAAAGAGACATAGATAGAGAGAGAGAGGGAGAGGGAGAGGGAGAGGGAGAGGGAGAGGGAGAGGGAGAGAGAGAGGGGGAGAGAGAGCGAGAGAGAGCGAGGGAGAGAGAGAGCGAGAGAGAGCAAGAGAGAGAGAGGGAGAGGGAGAGGGAGAGGGAGAGGGAGAGGGAGAGAGAGATAGGTAGAGAGAGAGAGAGATCAAAATTTCATGGAATTTATTAGAAAATGCTTTACAAAATAAAAAAAGAATGCGTATAAAAAATCACGGAAAGGAGACAAACGTTGCACGAAATCATTCCGAGAAGTCGTGGTGATGATGCTTTCAATTCTTTTATATTCATCTTAATCCATTCATTAAATTCGTAAACGTGTGTGCAGGGACGAGGTAAATTTGCCACGCATTCACCTGGATCATTAACTATACACATAAGTTGATCGTTACATAGAACTGGGGCCCCGATTAAGAAAATCTTGCAATGATCTATTTCACCGCTATCATCGTTTATGTTAAAGCAAGAGGCTTGCGAGTGTAAACCGGGTAATTGCTCAAGGCATTTACTTCTCTCAACAATCGTAACTTCGGTTTCAACAATCGGTTCATTTTCCACTTTTCTAATATGCACTACGACGCATTTAAGCGTGCTTTCGGGTTCTTGTTTTGGTAAATTTATGATCGCCGCTTTCTCAGATTTCAATATCATGTTTTCATCTACTTTGATTATGCCGATTTGAGTTTGAAGTGGATCTGGGTGAGTTACAATCAAAAAGTTTTTCACCTTTCTCCAAGTAAGTACGCTACCCTCGGGTGGTGCTTTTTTAAATTTTTTTAAGCCGTACGCGACATAGCCGTCTCGAATTATGTCGTCATTCGAATTTCGAACAATAATGCTTGAATTAGATAAGTCTGGGGCAAAATGGGTTAAAATTATATTTTTATCCAATATAGATCCCAGGCCAGAGATTGCAGGTAAGTCCTTCACGTACCATCCATAGTAGACCAAATATTGAGCATGTTTCGAATATGAAATAATTTTTTCAAGTTCCTTCATTTGCGGCTTAATCCACCTACTCACGTACTCATAGACTTTAGTACAGGGACGAGGTAAAGAAGAATCGCAAGGCTTAACCTCATTCACGACACCGATCAGTGTGTCGTCGCAAAAGAGAGCGGCACCCTCTTTAAAATGCCCACATTGACCGCAAGCATTCTTACTCTTCGTATAATCGATACAAATCGCATCCTCATGCACTTCGGGTAATGATTTTAAACAATCATCTCTTGTCAAAATCGTTGCGGGCGTTGCTACTATTTCCTTTTTTCTAACACCGCCTTCGCCGACCACCACACAATGACCTTCGCCGCTGAATGATTTCCTTGGCAGCGAAGCAATTTCCGACTTTTTGTAGATAAATTCTATTTCTGAATTTAATCTTATCAGACCGATCTGTACTTCCGATGACTTGCCGACAATATTATCCTCATAATTTGTCCCATTTTGCCAATAAATAATTTTTTCCCTTGATATTTTCGGCGTGTGTTTTCTCTCACCGTGCACTATCGAACCCATCTTGCTTTTCGTCACCTTATGATAATTATAGGTTAAAATTACATTCGCTGATATTATAATGCCGTTCGCAATATTGAAACTGTCATCATTGGTCGGCCATCTATACCAGACAATATGTTTAGCTAGTTTGGTGTCTGTTTCATATTCGATCGGATCTTCAAGACAAGCATCTTCCGATGAAATCTTCGATATAACGATCAATAAAATCAAGACGAAAAGACAAAGAAATTTTCTTAAATATTTGAACATAAATGGAAATCAAAATGAAACAATGAAACTGAAAGAAAAAAAAAACAAATAAGAACCTTCGTGTGGGGAAAGGACGCCCATTGAATACCCTATTTCACATTGTCTAACACAAGTCTTATTTTTATTGTAGAACTATATAAAGGCATATTTTTCATGCGGGCCCAAAACGCAACCTATTGCGTAGTTCAATCCTTGCACACGGCAGGATTCAAAAATAGGTATAGATGGTCCAAATTTTGGAGATTTCATTTTTATGGGTCAATTTTCATCACCACATATTAAAACTTCGACATTTGTGCTCTGCAAAGGATTAATTTTCACGAGAATTAGTACTAGGTTATGTTCCAAAACATAGGCCGAGATATTCCAAATTTGGTACAGTTAATCTTTTTATGTTAAATTACTGTTATGATATACTTTTCATAACGAGGCATGAAAAATTATACCTTTTTGGTCGCATGAACTTCAGTTTTCATTATATGAGAGGCGGTTCAAGAATTGCCCAACCAGTTCAAGACTTTCATACCAATCTAAAATACCGAAATACTATTAATTAGTCACTTTTGCTGAGAAAGTTTGAAAATCGCAATTTTTTCCTATATAACGACTTTTCAGAATAGGGCATTCTAGGAGGAGTAGCCGAAAAAGTTGACCGATCTGAACCATTTTCAATAGCGTTCGTCCTTGGGTCAAAAACCGTCACTCAAAATATCGCAATGCTTGAATACAAATATACATATACAGACATCCGGTGGGCACACGGACAGACAAACAGGCTTAGATCGATTTAGAAGATGTTTCTGAGTCGATAGGTATAACAAAAAGTGGGTATATCTCAAGCGCTTCTGAGTGTTACATACGACCTGTGCCACAAGTGTTATAGGGTGTAAAAATCAAAGTATTCGTTTGTGTTAAGCTTATTTCGAAAAGAAGAATATAATAGAATAGAGAATTAAGAAAATCTAAAAAAGTAGGTTTTGCCAGTAAGGAGTAGTGTGCGAACTTAAGTTTCATAAAAATAATTTTCTCTTTGTTACTTTTTACCGCGAAGAAGCGAAGGCATCAACAGCCTGAAAAAAGGGGTCTTTTTTGTGACAATTCCTTTAAGAAATTGGAAAAGGAAAGATCAGAGAACAATAATATTGGGAGGATGTTATTAAGGAAATATTTAAGTAGCTACTCTCGCGGGCCATATTTATTTAAAAGGCCCCTACCCCACAAAAAAAAGAAATATGCATGCCATCAGTTTAATACCCATAGCTAAGAAAATAAACCATTTACACCAAGAATCAGCCACTTACACCAAGAAAATCAACCGCTTAAGTGGTTGCCGGAGGCTGATTCTTGGTGTAGGCGGTTTATTTTCTTGGTGTAAGTGGTTTATTTTCTTGGTGTAAGTGGTTGATTTTCTTGGTGTAAGTGACTGATTCTTGGTGTAAGCGGTTTATTTTCTTATGTAAGAATTACGTGGGACTTTTTAGAAATATTGATTTTTTATTTTGAGGTTGACGAATAGAAAAGTTCAATTTTCAATTACTCCAGCAAAAGCGCATCGCCACTATTCGAACTTGGTCAATACCAAATGAAAGCATTTTTCGCTCATCTTTACTGATATATCGAAGACCGATGTTGTAGGCAGAGGCTTTTGGTTCCAAACATTAATATAGAAACTTATTTCTCAAATCACCCTTCACCCATTCTCGGTTGAATGTCTTGCAATTGTGGAAGCTATTCGCTTAGCGACTATCTAGCTTCAAAAGAAGAAGAACAGCTTAGAGAGTCAGACAGTATATCCGTCTTATCTTCTTTGGAAGCATTTCCCTCAGTAAAAAGTAAAGTATGAAGTGAAGAAAAGGTTGCAGCAGTATGTATGCGAAACCATTAACAGATTGCGAGCTAATTTCTAGACTTGGCTTTGGGCATTTCCATGTCCTCGAGGACAAGATAGAAAAGCCGAATATATCCCCTTCGGAGGTGGTGTACTCTGTGGATAACTCTATCATGAGTAAGATTAACATCCGACTTTCTTCGAATAAACACACTTTCGACTGGACGGCGCAATAGGTCATACGAAATAATAAGCTTAAGCCCGATTTCCTTGAGCTGCGTATCGAAGACCATTGAAGTGAAGAAAGCGATTTAGCAAGACGATCGCCAATCGCCAATCGCCAATCGCCAATCGCCAATTGCCAAATAAACTAATTTCGATTTTTTCGCGATTGTATTGAATATCTGTGGTTTAAATAGGCTTAGCGAGACGTAACTCCACCTGCCATCATTGAGGCCATACGAAAGAATATGCATTCTTAGTGGGAAAGCTGATCGTGAATGAGATTAAACCCAATTTGCTCTTTGAGGGGAAGAAAGTGAAGAAAGAAGAACCAATCGAACGCCATTCTATTCAAAAATCCTATCGTGAATAACGTTAATCCCGCTTTTTTTATTTTTGTATCGGGTGGCCGAGGTTTTTCAACAAAATTAGCGTCACATAGAAGAAAGCGAAAACTTATTTTTGGTTGCAAAAAAAATCGAATTGGTTTCAAGTGCCGCTATATAGAGAAGCCCAAGTATGTGCGGGTAAGGTTGGAAAATCCCTTACATAAATGTCGCTAGGAACACAAATGCGTTAATGATTTGACAAGTTTGATAATAACAGATGGAAATTTTTTGAAATTGTGGATAAAAATTAAAAGAATAAAGAAAAAAAAAAAAAGAAAAGGGATGAAGTGGAAAAAATGCATACTTAACCCAAACAAAAAGAATTTGTTTTTCTTTTTTTTTTTTTGCAATTTTATGTTATTTTGTAATTTTTGGATATAAAGTCAAGACAATAATATATTGAATTTTTCACTCCATTTGTAACATCGAGGGATACTTCTCAGCAATCTAACATGTATTCATAAATAGGTCGGTCGAAAAAACAATATGAAGTCTGTTTCTTAGTAATTTTAAATACTTTTTATTACCGTTTTTTTTTTCTTTTGTTTTACCCAGGTCCTTCTGTCCGTCCGATTAGCGTTTGGAATTAAAAAAATCGTAGAAATTAATCAAAAGCTGCGAAAATTTGACACGCATATGCTTGGTTGAGTTAACTATGGGTCACCTGAAGAAACCGCGCACCCACCAGCAGACCAGTATGTAAAAGTCAAAATTTGAAAATTTCCAATTATTGTTGCCTCGCAGTTATTGATTGCAATAGCAGATGGATTTAAAAAATTACCTCACATACAAGACTGTTGCAAACTTTATTAATAGTCCAAATCGGTCCATTGACTTTTCTTTCATTTATATTCTGATATATATTCCGATATAGCGACGTAAGGTCCAAAGCAAATGAGCTCAGTCGGCGAGGGTAAAACACTTATCGTTTCGTCACATATCCAGCCAGCAATTCCCTACCTTTTTTTCTCAATACCGGTCGTTATCGTGTCACATGAATAGTTGACATCTCCAGAGTAAGTAAATGTGTTCGCCCAATTCTCACTAAAAGTGAACAAAAATTATACTTTATTTTTAAGTAATATTCGAAATTTTTGATACTTCAACGCATTACTTATCAGTTGGAAGTAAAATACTATTACTAAGAACACTCTCTCTGAAATTCATTCTGAATAATTCGATCTCGTCGGTGGTTAAATGACATGTTGTACTGACCCGTTCACGTTGTTGAAAAATTTCCATTCTTTCAATTATGTTACGTGCACATCACTAACTTAAAACATAACATAACACCTTTTGGTGTATCCGTGAGAAGAGAGCTTCTGCTGTTCATTTCTTAGGATTACGACTTGGTCGCCATTCAATTGAAAGCTTTTCCGAAACACTTTGGCGATTTTTAATGCCTTTCAATAGCAATTAAGAGACTTGCGTTTAACTTAACAGTGGCTACATATTTTAAGAAAGCCTTTATAAAAAATAAGGAAAAGCATTGTAGTGAACCACGGCCCAACATTAACTACCGTACACTCCTTTCCCTTAACCCAGTTATTCATGCAATGACTTATCAAAATAAGGCCTTTTATGAGAAGTAGTCGAAAAAGTAGTCGAAAGTAGCCGAACCGGTTTCAATAGCGTTCGTGCTTATGCCCAAATCTGTCGGTGAATCAAATTCCATCAAAGTACCTCCAAAAATTGCGATGGACAGACGGTCATACAAGCTTGGATATGCATGCCATGAAGGTAGACATGTTGGAGGGCCTAAAAAAAGATATGCGAACAGTTATGCGAAAAAATTTTGCAAAAAAAGAGTATCTACGATTCGCTATAAAGTCTATATGTACACTATAATTATTCCCTTTTGTGATGAATTTGGTGTGATTTACTTAGTAAAAGTCACCTGCTTTTTCCGCTCGAAAGCAATGCAAGGAAAATAGGAAGAAAGAGTTTAGAATTTTGCAATTGTTTCAGGGTTGATTTTATTGAAGACCAGGTGAAAAATTTCAGCAATTGAGATTACAATTAAAGAGAGAGAGAAAAAAAAAGAAAAGAAAAAGTTATATAAAATAAAATCATAATAATATTTCATAAAATTCGAACAGAATTCACGGAAAAACAGCTGTAAGCATATTTAATGATATAAACAACAACAAAGAATAAGAAGAGAATGACACGTGATATTGCATATGAATGCTTGCGGATATTTTGCATAGAGATTAAGCAGGGTCACTCCCACAATTCACCCAAGTAATGCAAGATTATTTTGGTTTTCTTCTATTTTTTTTTTTTTTGCAAAATACACTAAGCACGTTCAAAAGAGGGGCGTTTAAAAAGTGGTTACCTTTTGGAAAACACCAAAAATAGTTTTCAACATTTTTTTCCAATTTCTCTTTTTATTTTTTTTCTTCTTCTTTTATAAGAAATGTTAAACCATTTCCTGATATATAAATATATGTGTGTCTTTTTTTTTGTGAATTTTCACAATAAATGAAAAAAAAAAAAAAACAGTTGAAAAAAAGTGAAAAAAAAGAATGTTTCGAAAACATTATGAACCTTGCCATTCACACCTGTTTCTAAAATATCGATAAAAATACTCAAATTACCGATGAACGTAAAAAAGAAAAGAATATTTTTTTTTTATTTATTTATTTTTTTCTTTTTCGAAGGAAGACACTGTGAAATCCTTTAGAAAAACAAACCGCACAACAAAAGAGACTTTGAAAAATCTATACAACGTTGAATTCTAAACCTTGCCGTAAGTCGGTTTTTTATACCACCAGTTGCTTGAGTTAACGAATAAAACACAATGTTTTTACGTTAGTGTTCTTAATGTCTCATATTCCATCATAAAGGACAAATGTCATCTTAACTGTCTACGATATGATTGAAATAAATACCAAATTAAAATACTGAACAAATCATGAGGGGGGGGCGAATGAATTTTCGATGCCTATCCTATCTACAAATGAAATAAGGGCAAAGCGAACAAAAACGGATATATTTATCGCATAAATTGCTTGTTAAGTTCAAAATTAAATTCGTTATCTGTCCGAAAATGTGATTTACATATTATAAGCACTCCGCTTTTAGCAAAATCCTACGCGATCTTTCCTACGCATTGTACATTGCCCACCTTTATATAGATTGTGAAATGTTAAAGCCGAAGGATGTGTGTATGAAACTTCATTCCATGTCCGAAATTTTAGTTTACATTTCATAAGGCCATACGCTATCGCTCCTACACATTGGAGGCTAAAAATTTTCACGCAGATTGTGAAAGGTTAAAATCGAAAGATGTGTCTATTAAACGTCATTCCATGTTCGAAAATGTGATTTACATATCGTAAGATCTCTACGCTTAGCGAGAGCGTATGCGATGTCTGCTATGCAAACGTTCATGCAGATTGTAAAAGCCTTAAATATATGTATAACGAAAACGGGTATCTAAAATTTCGCTCCATGTCCGAAATTTTGTTTTACATTTCATAAGATTTCATAAGATTTTAGCAAGGCAAGACATTGGAGATTAAAAATCTTCCCATAGATTGTGAAAGGCTAAAATCGAAGGATGAAACTTCTACGAAACTTCATTCCATGTCCGAAAATTTGGTTTGCATTCCTTAAGATCATAGCAAGGCCCTATACAATCGCTAAAAATGTTTACGCATGTTACGCGGATGTATACAAAAGCTTGTTCTAAATCCGAAAATTTGATTCAGATTTCGTAAGATGTCTAAGAAGTTTCATGAACGGACCATGTTCTATATATATAGATAATAACTGATAATATTATCAGAAAAAATATTCTGATAAACAGCGAAATTTCTCCTTCCCCTTCCCGGAGTTGGGATTACATTTGAAGAAATTTCTACACACGATAGGTAGAGATGTTTGGGTAAGCTGTGTAAACTTCAAATCAAAGTGTATTCACTTGAAGTTTAATCTACTATTCTCACCTTTCGAATAAATGGCTTATATTTCATATATGATTTAGGATTAATTGGGATGCGTGCAATTTTTCGTAAAAACGAAGCTCATTCGCATAAACGTGAAATGAAAGCGTAATCATTAGAAAGAAAATAAAAATAGAATATGTATAGGGTTTCAAGCAGAAGTCTACGCAATTACCGCATGTGCACCTGAAGGCAGTACAGGAGAAAGCGGATCTGCATATGCTCCGACAGCGAAGCCACCTCAAAGTCTCTGAGGGGGCGAATGATAACATCCAGGCTAGTGTTGGATTGCCTTCAAACATTGACTGAGCTAGGCAGGCACAATGATGTGCACTTCATTTGGATGCTTGGATATTCGGGTATTGAGGGCAACGAAAGGGCTGACGGTCTAACTAAGAGGGGAGTCCGATGGGCCATGGTATGTCCTGAACCGTTCTGTGGCGTGCCAAGATTGGTATCGTAATGGGCACAGAATAGAGCGGACTACCGATGGAAGCAATGGGCAGAACAACGGCATGCAAAAAGATTCGTAAAATCTTCCGTTAGGGCGCACAAACTACTACAACTGAGAAGAAGCGACCTACGTTTAGTCACCGGCTTCTACACGAGTCATAATTCTCTCAGGCACTATCTGAAGAACATGAGTATTTTTGATACTGATTCATGCAGATTCTGCCAAGGGACGAGTAAAACGAGTCCCATAATATTCTATGTGAATATGAGGTCATCTGCAGAATCAGGCACCAAGTGTTTGGCGAGCATTTTACTACGCCGGATACGGTATGGTGGTGCGACCCAAAGAAAGCGGCGGGACTCATAAAAATCCTGAAACTACAGGTCTAGGGCCGTGAGCGAATACAATAGATCTTCTAGATCCCGGTAGGTCTTGCCAACGTAGTTAATAATAATAATAAGGTTTGATAAGAAGTTTGCAATTCTCAGTTGTTCTCTCGTTAATTTTATTAAAGTTCTCCTTAACGTCTTCCGAAGGAGCTTTATAACCTCTTTTCTTTCAGCAAGTCTGTTCGTAAATACCCTCTGTTGATTCCTTGAGTTACGTGCTCTTTAACCAAATCCTTTCAGATGAGAGTTGTAAGAGCTTGTAATCCGCTGCCTAGGTATTCTTAACTCACTTCCAAACGAAGGCTCTTAACCTTTGCCGCTAGTAACGAAATCAGCTAGTTGCTTAGCATTGGGATGGAGGTGTGGTTGTGATATGTGTTATTTCCTCTCATACTTGCCTTCTTGGTTCCTGTTTCTTTTTTATTTTTAGTTGTTTTTGTTCTCCTTACCTTCAATTTTCGTTTCTTCTCCTTAAAATTGTTTAAGAAAGTTTTGTATTATTTTATTTTATTATTGGACCTATGGTAGACCTTGTAATCTATTATAATAAGCCTTAATGGCTTCGAGGTTACATGAGCGCACAATAAATTAATAATTAATGCACACACATTAGCAGAAAATTGCAAGATATCGCTTAGGCGTAGTAACGGAAAGTGGTAACTTATTAGTGGAAACTTATCCGGATGCCTTTGTTTTATTTTAAGAAACCTGGTGAGATTAGCAAGGCTTCATACGAAATCAAAGATGAAGGCGATTCAGCAATCTGCTTAACCTTAAAAGCATATCATGTGCGTAAGTAATATATAATATATTATCATTTTCATCTGGATGTATAGCGTGCAATTTTAGAAGAGTTATGGACAATGGCTTATACGACACATCTCTTAAATACAATATTATTGTTGCATGTGTTTAGCTATACTATTCGAGTCTAAATTCAAAATAATATATGGGAAACACTACTATTTACCTGCTGTCCGTAAAAGTGATTTACATTTTAAGAAATATTTACGTTTACGAAAGGAATTCTTCTTGGTTCCTTTTGGCTTAAACAAATGCTTCTTACGCACTTAAAAAGTAATTAATCTGGGAGTAACTTTTTACTTTGTACAGATTAGAAACTGTTTCTGTATAAGAAATATTAACAATTACACTGTTGGTTCTACTGGCGCGATTAAACCAGTAGCCAAGAGAAAACTTTTGAAAATGTATATTATATTTTCGAACAATAAGAAAAACAAAATGTGTATCATATTTTCGGACA
>KK502601.1:474209-499754 GCA_000688735.1 Glossina austeni
TAGATATACACACACACATACATACATATAAATCGGTGCAGTATACGTATATATATGCATACGTATACAATATATACGTGCTGTGCATAGATACATTTGTCAGATTGTCAGTCAGTTGGCTTGTCAATGTAAATAACTGCTTTCACAAGCATCGTTTTCACTTTCGTGACAATGCTCAGAGATAAAAACACACAGCTACGATATTTATATATATATATATATATATATATAGATGGGGATGTGTATACGAAAGAGTAAATATATGTAAGCAATAATTGTAAGCATATTTTTTGTTTTTTTTCTTGGCGAAGAAAGGGTGGGGTGGGGGGAGGCAGGGGGTAGATCTGTTTTGTTGCCTCTACGAGTTTCAAGGCCTTTGCCTTGGAGTAATAATATTCCTTGGTTTCGTTTTGAACTTTTCCTTAATTTGTCTTCACCCTCGTCCCAGGATGCTATGGTTTAGTTATCCAGCAATGTGGATCAACCCGACTTCTTGCTAAGCGTTTGTTTTCTTAGTATATATAAACAACGAGGCGATTAATTTTGATTTGATTTTTCTTGAACTCCTCGTAGGTCAATAGGAAATTCATAAGTAACTGTAGGCAGCCCATATGCAATTCTTTTATATTCGTTCCTATTACGTTTTGCATATATTGTCAAATCCATTATTTTGCGGTTGTGTGCTTTCAACAAAAAAAAAAAAATTATCTTTTTTTTTAATATTCATAATCGATTCATCAAAGTCAATAGTTGTTGTGTCGCTTTCCAAAGCATTTAACCGATTTCAAGGACCTACACTACAAGCAAACAATGGAAAATATTTTTTCTTTTTTTGTTATATATAGCGAGCACATCAGTTGCGTAGATCGTTTGGGAGCGGTTTTACACCAACTTTTTGCGCTGACCCTAGAATATATGTAGATCTTTATTAACTTAAAAGTTTTCGCCCACTGTACATATGTTTGCGAGCAAGTCTCGCCTATTTTTTCGCTAAAGTAGCTGATGTGGCTGAAAGCATATCACTACGATCTATGTAATGAAGTTATCAACTCACAGTTTTCTATTTCAATTGTCGTGAACATTCTCAGAGTAGAAGATAGACAAATAGACAGACCCCCGGGCAGACAGATAGTCAGAGCGAAAGGCAGAGTTAGTATAGAAGTACAAAGAAGAAGGACAAAGGGGCGGACAAAGGGGCGGACAAAACATACGAAAAGCCACTTACACAACTGGGCGGGGGATGGACACCCAAGCATAAATTGATAATCGTAGAAGTGAATGGACAGCTAGCCGAATAGAGAAACTTGCCGAGGTATATAGAGACAGATGGACGGACAAACAGCAAAACGAAACAGGAACACAAAAAAACAGAAGGACATACGGACAGACAGTAGTGTACGTAATCACAACTTTCGGTGAATTATGCAGGGAGAAAGCGAGTGCCCTGTCCTTGAAACATAAACAAATTAAAATAATTTTTCTTAGGTTGATTTGCTTTTCTTTATCTTGCTCTTGATTGGATTGTTCTTGGATTCTTCAAGATTCTTCTGTCATTCAAAAAATTCGTGTCCCCACCAATCCATAACAAAATAGGTCGAAGAACTGAAGCAGTCTTGTTCTTGCTCAGCATCAAAATCTACATCGACTTAAGCACGTCCGCCTGTCCGTCTGTCCGTTTATCTGTCTGTCTGTCTGTCTGTCAGCTCGCCTGTGTAAAGTCTTTTTTAAGCATTCTCCTGGCTGCAAAAGGGAAGTTATCGATTTAAAATTTGGCGAAAGCATTGAAAATGCTTGCACGCAGACTAGTATTGAAAATGGGTCAAATCGGTTAAAGTACACGCCCAGAGCACCACGTAAATTGAGAACTCCTCTGTTTTTCAAAGCGAATGAAAAATTGGTTTTTTCCTTATTACTCATAAACTATAGCAGATCAATGTACAAAAATTTTGAACGCATACCCTATGGGAGATGCTGTAGCATCTTTAAAGAAATGAAAAAAATTGACCACGCCTACTCAATATTATAGTATATCAAAGTTTAATTTTTTTCCGATACCTTTGAAGGAAAAACAATCTTCGAAAACCCTATTAAGTATATAAATTCTTCGCCAGTTGTAAATTTGGAATACGTCTTATCATGTCCGTCTGTCCGTTTGTCTATCTGTCTGTCGGTGCGAATTTGTAGTATTTGTGGTAAACGTTGTCCCGTTAGCGAAAATCAATATATCGCTTACAATTTAGGAGCGATCTAAAGTTTTCAAAGGGCACGCCCACAACGCCCGCATGCCTATGCAATGACGGCTTTCATTTTGAAAATAGAAAAAGTCAGCTGCGTCCACCACCATATTCTAGAGCAAGACAAAATAATTCTTTTCCTGTTTTTGTCTTTTTTAGGATAACGGTGATGGGTATAAAAGTTGCGGTCACAACCGTATATAATTTTCTTACTTGTTTTTGTTTTTTTTTGTTTTAAACTGAAAATTACATTAATTTCTTGTTTTTCTTCAAATATATTTTTCATCTTTTTTTTTACTTTTTTTTTTCTGAATTTGTGTCAATTGCTAAGCAAACATGAAAACGTTAATTATGTTAAATGTAAACACGGAAAGGAAACAAAAATGATTGCGTTGATGTGAATTTTAAATGGCCATTACCTGAGACAAGCGGTGCATGAAAACCTTTCAAGTCTTTATCAAGTGGAGACTGAGTTGATCCTAGATGATTATGCAAATCCTAGATGATTATGAACATCGGTTGATTTGTTGTGTTCAAAATAATGTTTTTTTCCTTTTTTTTTTTAAATTGAGAGCGTGTGACCTTAAGGTCGATGAGGCCATGGCTTATTGGGATATTTAAAACAAAGATTGTTTATAAAGATTTTTAGTTCGACTCTTAGCGATACGAATTTTATTTATCCCACTTTAATTGACAATTTTGAACGCACTGTTTATGCCTTTTGTCGTAAGTGTGAGCTTGACGTATAGGTGCATAGTGAATAGGCAAACCGAGTCTATCTGTAACTTGAGACTAGATAAGCAAAGCTTCTTTCAATAGTTCAAGCAAATTGTAGATTGTGTCGATCTTGATGTAAGCTCTGTTAATATATAGTGCATTACTTTTACGTGGGCGTGTCACTAAGCCAAGCAAAATAGGTCATAAGGTCATAAGTGTAGGCGCAGTGCGCTTCAGGTGGCTATAGATGATTATATATTTTAGGGAGCTGTAGGTTGCTGTAGAGGGCCATCGGCAATAGCTCATAGAAAGCTGTAGAGCGCTCTCGGTTGCTATATGCAGCTATAGATCGAGCTACAATTCTTTACAGTGGTTATAAGTGCTTATAGGACGATACGCAGATTGAAACCTGGCGCTGTGTGACCATATGAATCGTTATAGGTGGAGCTATAAATCACTAAAGATCGCTACCGATAGTCGTAGACTCTTGTAGATCCTTATAGCGTTATTGCTTGTACAAGTCACGTTGAGCTACACATTATTAGAGGCTGCTAAAAGCAGCTATAGTTCGCTTTAGATGGCTTTAGGCTACTATAGGTAGCTGTAGGCTCATATAGTTTATTATAAATCGCTTTAGATGAGTGTAGGCCGCTACAGGCAGATAGTGGTCGTTGCAGGTAGGTGTAAGTCGAACTACAGATCGCTGCATATCGCTATTCGTAATTACAGACCTTCGTAGGTCGAGCTAAAGATCATTACCGATCGCCATATGTATGTCGACTTGCAGGTAGATAAAAGGTCACTATAGGCAGCTGCAGGTTGTTCTAGGTTATTGTGGATCGCTTCGGGTGAGTGTGGGCCGCTATAGGTACGCGTAGATCGCTGTAGCTAGTTATAATTAGAAACACAAATCGCTGCATGTCCCTATTGACCGTCATAGGTTGAGCTGATTATCGTTACAGATCGCTGTAGGTAGGCATAAATCGTGATATGTCGGCCCACAGGTAAATAAAGGTCGCTGTAGGTTATCATAGGGCATTATAGATCGCTTCGGGTGAGTGTAGACCGCTGGTGGCTAAAGACCGTTATAGGTAGTTATAATTGGAAACACAAATCGCTGCATGTCGCTATTGACCGTCATAGGTTGAGCTAATTATCGTTACAGATCGCTGTAAGTCCCTATCTTATTATAAATCACTTCAGATGACTGTAGGCTCCTATAGGTGGGTATAGGTCGTTGCAGGTACTTATAGGACGCTGTTAGTAACTATAACTCGTTATAGATGACTTTATGTGGTTACTGATGGCTATTAAGGTCTGTACGCATTTTTTTAATGTATTATATATAAGTTTTAACTAAGATTAGGGTAGAAAGAGGTGGTTTTGCTAAGTATATGTATGAAATCTCGGATTTATTTCTCCGATAGATTTTGTGACTTATTAATGAAAATATTTTATTTAAACTGCGTTTCGAGATTCCTTCCGCTTATCAGTTATAGCGGGTGGACTCATGGACATATTGTCACTATCTTGAAATATACGAAATATTAGATATTTAACGAAATTAAAGCAATTCTGCGAATGAAATTAAAAAACGGATCGACATGATTGAACATAACGATGGGCATGAAATGCGATTCCAAATTGTAAAAGCAATAAACAAATAGAAAATATTAGTATGCTTTTATACTGGCTAATGGTGGATTTAAAAAAATATTTGCTTTCACGTAGGCGGACGCGTTCACACGCACATTAGTGTAAATAATGATTTTTGGCAAAAAACGAAAAAACTAAAATATCAAATAAAAATTTATTTATATTTCCCACAAATTTTCTGATATTATGTTATTTTAATAATTCACCCAAGCCTAGGCGCACAAACTTAACACTCATACAAACGCATAAAACAGAATGTAAGTTCAAAAGCACTAACACTCATATATAAATATATATATAAATAAAGTTTCATGCATGTATTTGTCTACGGTATAATATGGTATAGTATTTACTATTAAACAAAAGCACACAAACACAAACACAAACACAAACACACACACATATACATATATATATATATATATATATTTATATATATATTTGAACCCCTTCTTCTTCTATCGTCTAAATGTGGCTGTGATGGAACGATGGAACGAGCGAATGGGTGAGAGAGCAAGTGATTGAGTGTTTCTGTGTATGCATTCCTTTATGGAGGGGGGGGGAGTAACGCATTAAAAACCACCCATTGTGTATATTAAAAATAGCAATAAAGAACAACGTTACGTTAGTAACGACAACGACAACGACAACGGCAATGACGACGAACAACAACATTTTTAGGAACAATATTAAGCCTAAAAACTACATAAAAACGCCATATTGATGATGATAACCTAACTGTTACGAAAAATGGAAAAACATTTTTCCACAATTGTTTGCTTGATCAACATATACAACGATTGCGAAGGGTGAGAAAGGGGAGGGGGGGAAGGGGGGGTTGTGTGTCCGTACGTACATGCATTTATATACTTATGTATTTTGTACACCTCTACTATTTATCCAAAATGTACATACCTACATACATACACAGATACGCATACATATAAGTACGCGTGTATTTCTATACATACATAAAAAATGTAAGCAAAAATAAATACGAAGACAAAAAAAAAAAAAGGGAAAAAAAGAATTCAAGTAAAAATATATACAAGATTGGTTTGAGAGGGTGGTGGTTAGCTATAGACGCGAATGTAGTTGACGAGCACAATTTTCTTCTATTTTTCTTCTTTGTTTTCTTTTTTTTTTTTCTTTCGGGTTTATAACCCAATATGTCTAAAGTATACTTATGGGGTTGCATGCACTAAAAGATGGGATCTTTCAATCTTACTTACTTATTGCGTCAAAGAAATTAAAAATTATTAGATTTTTCCCTTTTTTTCCTTTTTTTATTACAAGACACTTTTCATATCCTCCCACACACTAAAGACTTCAAATGCATTAAAAAGAAAGTTTGTGGCTGCAAGGGGCGAATTTCGATATCTCTCAAGCAATGCGAATCGCGTAAAGTAGAAATGTGTAGTGAAAGCAATGGTCTGCACCCCCTCGCTGCACAACTCTCCCATTTCTGCCCTAAGAAAGCATAATTCGTCTGTTAACTGCTGCCAGAGCAGAGAAAAACACATCGGGGGCCTTTAGTTTAAAAGTTACCTTAGATCCAGATAGATTCTTAAGTTGAGAACTTTTGTTTTCAAACATCCCATCACCTACGGAATATGCCGAGAAACATGAACAACCCATTGGAGATTCTCCACCTATTCACCTATGCGCATTCTGGGAGGAATTTATGTGGGCGTACTAACCGAGATCTGTACATTAAAGAACTTGTCCATCACGGTCGACATTTGTGTTTATTCCGGCCAAGGAAATGCAAAAATTCAGTGGAAAGAAAACAGCTCCAGATTCTTAAAATTAAAAACTAAATTTTCATGTTCATCACACACTTTACTTACGATTTATAAAGTGTTTCTTACGTACTAGAAAACGCACGAAGAACAACGTAAGCCAGAAATTACCAGAATTCAATGGGATTCGTCACTTGTGGGACTTGATTGCTATGTGGAGGGACTTTAAAAATTAGTATCGAGAAGTGAGAAAAATGCTTTTGCTCAAGGATTACTTTATATGTGATAGTATTAGTGTTTTAAACAAAGTCGCGAACTATATACTGGAGACACTAAATAACTCAAAGCAATCTCTTAAAGCGTTTTCATGAAATGTTTCGGGAATAAAGAAAATAGCGTCAGTTTTATTATATATAGATATATAATATATGAGCAATTGCTAAGGGGATGTCCGATATGCTTATGCAAGACGGTGATGATTAGAAAAACGAGAGAGAGAGAGAGAGAGAAGCAGAGACCACAGCTTTGGCGGTGTAAGCCCGATCGCCAAGTGTTAGGCACGTATCGAAAAGTCAATCAATACAGGAGGGGGTGGAAAAGAGGGGGAGGAGTGGGGAGAGACAACGACATCAAGGCAAATTATAATTTTTTTTTTTTCTTTTTGAATTGAAAAATGAACGAACTGTGGTGGCTGTTAAAACCAACTTCATCACCGAATATATATAATAAACTATATGTTCCCTACAGAGTACATCTAAACCAATATAGGCCTATCGGAATACAATTATAGAGTACAGCTTGGTTCTCGAACGTAGCCAAACTGCAAAGAAGACAATTAAAGAGTTTGCCTATGATAACAAGTGTTCCGTGGTACATAGCTAACTCCAATATTCCAGTCCAATAATTAGGGAAAGTATCCCTGGATAACTTAATAAATTCCTAAGCAATCTCAATCTCCTTGCTCGCTCTCTTTGTTGAACGGACAAAGGCGCTCGATTAAAACGCATAGTCATTGCAGGCTTAATAAATTGAAAGGTGAATTCAAGTAAGGCGGATAGGCATCGACATTGGCAGTCATTAGCAGGCTTACATTAAAAAAAAGAAAATATTTGCAATTTTCAATTAGTCATGATGTTAAACTAAAATCCCCTTTTCGCTTTTACAACAAATCTTCTCATGATGTGCGTGTGATTTGTGTTGCAGTAAACATAGCCTCGCTTTGGAGAATTTCTTTACGCACCATGAACTGAACCAAAGTTTATTATGCAAAAATTAAAATTCTTCAAAAGGGAAAAGCAAGTAAAAACACCCTACATACCCTACATCACTTCGCTTAATAAAGTTATGCGTATAACTACGTTCCCCAATAACACATTATAGGGGAAGTGGTCGAAAAACTGGTCCGATCCGAAACATTTTCAATAGCGTTCGTCCTTGGGTTAAGGCGCGTCAGTTTGCCACATTTCATCAAAATATCTCTAAAATTGCGGTCCAGAGGTTGAGTGCAAATTAGATGGACAGACAACAGGCAAGGAGATCAATTCAAAAATTCAAAATCAATTCTGAAACAATCCACTTAATACACAATGGATCTATCTTAAGTCCTTCTAGATGTTTCATACGTCCAAACATACAAATTTAAGACATCGGCACAAGACAAGTGGTGTAGGGTATAATGCATGTGTCGATGCCCTTTCTGCATAGTTCATAAAGCTGTGATTACTACTCGGGTATGGTATGCACCGCTTCTCAACACATCTTTGGCTCGAGTTTTATGATCGATTGGGTCTTTTCTGTCCAGGATATTCCTTCGTCACAGTGAGTCTGCGAGGCACATCATCACAGAATTAGTCATAAAAACACGTGTAGGGGTTAGTAGTAATAATAAAAGTCCTTTCACGAAACAAGGACCTTACATCGTCATACACAAACCTTAGGTGATGAAATCCTTCCCAAGAAGGACAGAGGCTTGCGTTTCCCCTCGTGGTTTTCATGACATTGGCATGCGACTAACCATTCTATGCACATACAAACAATTGATTCTATTTATATAATATCCTTACGATCGTTTATAATTTGAAAAAAAAAAGAACACATACACAGAAACACAAGAGAAATATGCATGCACGGCCAACTGTTCAAGACGATAATAGATCACAATTAACGAAAGCCAACAATAAAAATAAGAACAACAAACAGTAAAAATTCTATACGAACTCGAATGACCTTTAGATCTGTCATGTATAGCTTGCTGCTGCTGCTGCTGCTGATGCTGGCAAACGTTCACATCTTAACAGGATCTTTATCTTTAGGATACTGCAGTTGGGTTGCTACCACTACCGCAACAACAACAACAACAACAATAACACCAACAACAATAACAACGATCAGCCGCAACAGCCAATAATCGATAAGTAAACTGACCCTATTGTCCTGTGCGTAGAGTAATAGTCGTTGTAATCGTGTTTCGTTTCCTTGGTTTTGTTTGCACAACGCTTATCTAAGCTTGTGGATTGTCTTCCAGGGATAAGATCTTAGCAAAAAAAAAAAAAATAAAAAACCAAATGAAAATTGTATGACAACAAGAAGAAGAAAAAGGAAGAGATTCTTGCTTGTTGACTAAAGAAAACTGCCCGATTTTTTACTAAAGCCTATAAGAGAGAAAAAAGAAAAAAAATTGTTGGTATTTTTTTGGTTTTTTCCTTTTTTGTGCAAGATACGGTTAAAAGAGCATTTACGGATACGGTTATTATTCTTTACTTCTTTATTTCATCTTTTGTTAATGTAATTAGTTTTAATTTAAGTTTATTTGCTGTCAAGAAAGTATCAGGAATTATAGTAGCATTCAGTATCGTGTCTTCGAACCATTACTCCCATCACATCCAATCACGGCCTTCGTGAGGTCGCCATGAAATTTTCTCCCTTTTTTTTTTTCTAATTTTCTTCTATCACAAGAAAGTGATGTGCTGATAAGGCGGGTGTTAAGAGAAGAAAAAGAATGAAAGCTTCTCTATGCTGTAGGCAAATGCAAGACCATTTCAAGTTGTCCTTGAAAATGATATTAATAATCGCTCGACGGTAGTGAGATCAAAATTTCTTTTATTTCATGCTTCTCTTTAAATTCTTTCTTTGTATTGCTCTTGTTATCATTGGAGCCTCTCGTGCGGTAAAGCTTTTCAAAACCTAAGAAAAACTCTCTTCGTTATCTATCTAGTCTTACCCATGATAAAAAAAAAAAAATAATTGTCGACAAGGAATCACAGGTCAAATCAACAGTTAGTCAAATGGATGGAGTTTTTATTTAGAAAGCGTTACCCAGTGGGTGCCTTTTCCTCTGCAAGTAGAAAACATTCCAAGGTCGTTTGTAATATTAGGTTATATTGAAAATTCTTCGCGGGTTTTCGACGGGATAGTGGTGATGCCATTATTGCTTAACCATATCTTACTTACTTACCTATTAATCATATCTTATATCTTATGCAGCATTTCCGTTTAATCGTCTTCTACTTACTTATTAACCACTTATGCTAAGTTTGCTTTCTCTTATATTTCGCCATTTCTAGTTAAGATAAACCACGTTCACGATGCGTTGTTTCGTCTCTGGTGAACCACTGGTTTATAAAATCATTGACCAAAACATTGACCAAAAAATAATTTTAAATCTTTTGCATGCGGCCGAATACAGAACGAAGCTCGATATTTGACAGTCAAATGACTGACGAACCAAATCGGGCACTTTTTTAAGAGATTTACAAGTGAGTCACATAGGGTAACAATGTACACAACGGATCATAATTGAAGATTGACAAAGTTACACGAACGACCGCCATCCTCGAATTGCCGACCTCTGTGCTTAGTGAGACTGGAAGTGAATAATCAGTGCATCAGTCCATTAGCTGTTCTAAGCTTGTCAAATTATTCATTCTCCTCGCTATTATCGATAACTAAAGCAATTAAAGCTCCACGCTTTAGCTTCAGCTTGGGCATTGGCTACTAGAAACTATTCCATACAACATCTTTCCCCGCAAATTGGGAAATCTTGGCTGGTAAGTCTTCATATTCGCGCACACCACATAAACCGAAGTATAATCCACTCGGCTATCATTTGTTTCGCTCGTTGCAGAACCTTCTTCGTGCCGTCAGTTTGATTGCACCAGGAATTTGGGAAAATCACTTAAGGGTCAATTTTTCATCTAGGAACCCCATTAATTGTCCAGTGAATGGCATAATAATTTCAACAAACCCATGCCAAGAAGTTACGAATCAAAAGAGCAAATATTGGCTTTAAAAGAGAAATAAGAGCAGAAGAGAGTCTTCTCCTTGACCTATTATTATAAAAGAATATATAATTTGCACCTTTTTTTTTTTTTTGTTGCTATCAAATTATTCCCCTCAAGTAAAAAGTGCTCAATCATAAGCTAATCGCCTTGAAAACCAAAAGAATACAAAGAAATTTTTAATGCGAGCAACAAGAAATGAAACGAGGAAGAAAATTAAATTCGATTGGGACCGAATCTTTTACACCCGTCACGGTTATCCTAAAAACGAGAAAAAAAGAATAAAATTTTCTTGCCCTATAATATGGAGTGGGTGGAGCTGATTTTTTCTATTTAAAAAATAAAATGTAGGCGAGCCTTTTGAAAACTTTAGATCGATTCCAAATTCTTTTGCAAATTTATAGGCGATTTCTTCAATTTCGCTAACGGGAGAACGTTTACCACAAATACTACAAAGATGCGCAAACAAATAGATGGACAGACGAACAGGGGCACATGTTTAGGTGCATTCCAAATTTGCAGCTGGCCAACAATTTATTTATTTAGGTTTGCGGTCAGGAAAATGTTTACAATACAGATTATACAGACGGACGGACGGACATCGATTTAGAATTTCATGCTGATCAAGAATATATACACTATGTGGGCATTCCAAATTTGCAGCTGGCCAAGAATTTGCATACTTTATGGGGTTTTGAAGCTTGTTTCTGTCACTTTCAAAGCTATTGAAAAAATAATTCAATTTTAATACACTATAGTGTTGGATGGGCATGGCCAACTTTTTCTACTTTTGCACACAAATGCTACAGCATCACCCATAGAATAGGCGTTGAAATTTTAAAAAATTTATTTCCTACAGTTTATGAGTAATGAGCAAAAAACCAATTTTTTATTCCTCTTGAAAAACAGACCTTTTCTAACTTTACATGGCGCTGTGGGCGTGTCCTTCGACCGATTTGGCCCATTTTCAACACGAACCTGCGTGCAAGAACTTCCAATGTTTTCGCCAAGTTTGAAATTGATGGCTTCCTTTTTGCCGACAGGAGATTGCTTAAAACAGACACTATACAGACGGACCGACAGACAGATGGGCAGATGTACATGCTTAAATCAATTTAGAATTTGATGCTGATCAAGAGTATATATATACTTTGTGGAGTCTCTGATGCTTCCTTTTGCGCGTTGTAAACGTTTTGACAAATTGAATATGCCTCTCATACTTCGGTGATGGGTGCAAAAAAAAAAGGAAACCTATTAAAGGAAACTTCTTTCTACAACAAATAAACATTTTTCAAAAGCAGAGAAGAGGAGAAAATTTTGAAAACATCAAGGAATTGATTAAACAAAAGAACATTTAAATAACAACATTATAAAGTAATGAAAAACCTATGAGAATATATAATAAGAAGAATGGCAAGAATATTACAAAAGGATCGCAAATGATGTATGATCGAATATGACGTGTGCGGCTGCAATTCATTCACTTAGCATACAAAAGAATTTTCAGGAAGCATAACTAAGGTTAACGCCTCTTTTCAACATGAATAGATCTCGATGCCACTCGTGCAAAATACTTACAAACCGTTAAGACCCGAGTGACGTAAAAATGTTTTCTCTTAAGATGAATTAAATAAGATTTTCTCAGCTATTATTTTGTAGTTGAGCGCGTGTTTAGCATGCGACATGCGCGCAGTTTAAATAAATTAATCTAAGAATAATAAACTTAAGTTAAAGTTTAAGAGCTTGGAGAATAGGGGGTTGAGATATCGGTACGAAGGTATAAAGCGTTCTTTCGAAACGTGCTCACGACTCCATATATGTTTACACTAAGATTAAGTCAATTGCGCGCGTATATCAATAATAATGGCCTTACGGAAGAGACTACACTGAGTGCCCCGCATAATTTCCGATAATGTTGTCCACTCTTCCCATCTACTGGCGAGACGATAGAACATTATTCGCTTTTCTCTCATTTGTTGCAATTACTAGTAACGTAAGGCTTTAGAAATGATGAAAAATTGCCAATCATTTTGTATACGTAACGAAGCATGTTCTTGGCAAAGTTTATCTTGTGTAAGACTTTATAGAGAACTCTGTAAACTAAAACGGGTTCAATTTCCTCTGAGAAAACAGAAAAATATCCTTTAAGCTGTAAGCTGATATCGTTGTAAACTACTTGAAAAAATGAACCGGTTTTTTTTTTTTGGGTCGGAAACCATTCCAGCATTCCAGACTGTCCACGAGACAATAACCCATTTTTTGGATATCGTTTCAAGAGTCACCTGCATTGTGTACCTACCATATAACTAGAATAAGTACAAAAATATTTTCTTTCTTCACTTCTCATGCCCTGTATATTAGGTTTTTTGTGGATGCATATAACACGCAGAAGGACTTGGGATAGATCTATCTTTTAGTATACCAATCGATTGAGAGTCATTTGCTAAATCGATCTAAGTTTGTCCGTCTGTCTGATATCTGTCTATGTATTTATGTCATTAAATTTCACATAATGGGGTGATTTCGTTCCAAGATGAATAACAAGATGAATCGGAGTATTTTGGCATTCCAGGTCGATGTTAAAAATTTGGGTCGGGAAGGGCAATTTTTTCGATCACATTTTATGCAAGGGTTCTAAGAAATGGTCAGCCTTTCCATAAAAATTTTTAATGGCACTTTGACGTAGCAATTAAACAAGGAGAGTTGGGATCACATAGATCTATTTTTTAGATCACATCATATGTAAGGGTCCTCATGCAAAGTAGGCCTTTACATGGCCACAAACACTATTTGGTAGTTTTTTATAACGAAAGCAGGTGAAAGACAATAAAATTTTTAACAAGTGAACTAAGTCTGCGAAATTCGCTACATCCTTAATTAAACATAGCCGTAAACATAGCTGTACTTATAGGATTAGCATTACCCTACACAAGGTAAGCAAAACTAGTAAGAAAATTTTACTCGATTGTGACTGAATTTTCTTTGCGTTCACAACCGCAAAACATTAACAACAGAAGAGTTCTCGTGAAGTTTAACGTGTTACTGCAAGCGCATCCCGAATAATACCCAATACTAACCTTCCTAAATACCAGAGCACCAAATTTGCCAATAGTTCTCAAGCGTATAGCTTCACGTTTGTAGCCAGTAGAATATCTGCCACAGATGGACGGACTGATATGCTTAAATCGATTTAGAATTTGATACTGATCAAGAATGTCTATATATTTTGTTGGATCTGTCAGCGCTCTTCCTAGGTCACTTCAATGATGTGGGTAAAAAAAACAATTCTGAAAATACACTAACCCTTACTCAAATTTGCCTTTTTGGTTAGCAAAAATTGATGGAACTTTTAGAAAGATCGGTAAAATTACCGAATAACTCCGAAAACTAATGGCCACCGATCGAGCATAATTTTAGTTAGATTAATTCGAAAGACATCGTCAACTTCTATGTTCAAACAACAAAACTTACTCTAAGCACTTACACTGAATCCGTTTTTATTGTTTTTTAATAAAATTGAAAAAAAAAAATATATTTATATATATTTTTCTCAAAATAATCTTTAAAAACCATTTTAAATATATTGTTTTTGTTTTCGTTTTTGTTTTTTCTTTCTTTCTTTGCCTTTGTTTTCTTTTTTTTTTTTTGTTTTTTTTGTTTTTGTTTCCGTTTATACATCCGTAAAATATTATTATTATTATTGATTGGTTACAAACTGAATGTTACAAAATCCTCTGCATATAATTTAAATAAAAATTTAATAATAATTAATACATTTATATATATATTATGTATATATATATATATATATATATATATAAATATATATATAGTAAAAAAATGAAACGTTTACCTATGTACACAGACTATATAACTATTTAGTATGAGCATACAATGGGTATATGTATACGTGTATTTATATGTGTGCGGGCGTGGACTTAAAATACATACAAATCAATAATAAATTTAATAATTTCTCATCTGTTATGTGAATTTTCTCTTAAGTTTGCAAAAATAAAAGAATAATTCATTAATTTTGATTTTCTTGCTCCAGAAATATTTGTAAACGTTTTTCTCTTTTTGTTTCGTTTTGAGTTCTTAAAAAAATTGTTTCATATTTTTTTTTTTTTTTGCTTTTTTTTGTACTTTATTCGCATTTTTCTTCTTGTCGATTTCCTAGACGAAATAATATTGTCGTGTTATTCTCTTATTTACTTATATTAAATGCTAAATATACGGGCAAATAGTAGGGATTGACAGTGAGAGAGAGAGAGAAAGAGAGAGAGAAACGAGGATCAGGATTAGATAATTAAGAAATAATTTATTACATATATCATGAAACGTTACCGTTACGATTTTGTATTTTTACAATAATTGCAAATTAGAAAAATAATAAATAAAAAATTGTTTTTTCACATTTTCTTATAAAATTTAAAATTTTTCAAAAGACTTTACATAAGAATACAAAAGATTTTTTTTTTTTTTTATCACTAAGGGAAAACAAAAAATTGCTTAGTCACTTTGTAAATATTATTTTTGAAAATGAAAAAAAAAAAAAAAAATCTATTCCATGGTTAAAAAAAAAGTTTATAACTTAAAGGTAAATAAAAAAAGAAATATTCTTTAAATCAATTCATTAAAAAAATTAATTATTTATAATATTATTTATTATATTAACTACAATACGCAGAAATTGTGAGAAAATAATTTCTATATAACGAGAGCGAGAAAGAGATAGAAGATTTCAACTACCTAAACATTTGTTTAATATCTGGGAGCATGTTGGCCGGAATAATGTTCATCTTACGCATATGTATAGTAACGACGATATGCGGCTTCTTGTTGCTAGATGTCCAAACTATTAAGAAAATCCAACTTCGGACATGTATGCCCCCTGTAAAGGTCTTGTTTTGGCAAACTATGAGCAAATTCCGGTTTTATATTTACATACCCGATCATTGATTGCAAAAAAATCAATCGTAACGCAGATGGCAGAAGACTGACACCATTTTTAAAAATGAGTGTTGGCAATGACCGCCTCTCCTCCAAAAAGGACACTGAGAAATTCGACAATTCATTTTTAATATTCCGTTTTTTTTATAATCAGTCACTCAGGAGCTGCCCTCTTTCCACGTAATAGGGTAACGGCCAAAACAAAGGGAACAAAGAGAAGGAGGCATGGAGGCCGCCCAATCGATAAGGTTTAAGCCTATATCGACTCAGCTCACTCAACCTAGTTATGAGTAAAGTGAAGTCCACCGCATTGAGATTCGAATTTGCGAACATTAACTTGTTAGTCGCCATTCTTACCTATTCGGGTGCTTTTGCGCATAGATTTTGAGCAATGCTGGCTTCTTCTCTCAAAAGAAATATATACAGCGAATCACTGTTTTGGTGTAATGTGGAAAAAAGGGATTTACGATCGTTATAAAGGGCCAGATATATTATATATTCTCATACCAGCAAGACATCCTAGACATGTAAGCAAAGAGTATGTTATGAGATTATCAGGAATGATCTACAGACGAATTACGGTTCTCGCTAGCGAGCAAACGTCATATCGAATTTGTATTTTGGATTGATGGCTTCGCTTTAACGAAGGTTCGTAACGAGTTGCTGGTGCTCGACAGCATTATGATGATATCACAAATGTTTCGTTACAAACCAAATACAACGAACGGGAAGCCCAACTCGAAGCTCAGCGAAAGCAATTGACTAGCATCACTGCACACGGTGCAGCATGCCATCCAATGGAATTAAATTATTTGAAAATTGAAAAATTTCTTTACGAAAATCCCTTAGAACACAACACGCTTACAGGGCCCGTTGGTCTTACCCTTAAAGTCTGAAGAAACAAAGTGCAGTATTTTATGTTTATGTAAAGAAGATACATAGTAGTTGGGATTCTTTCCAGATTAATCCGTCTTAATTGAAGTGACAGATAGATTGCGGAGGAAAAAAATTTTGAAAAATTTAAAAAAAAAATTTTTTTTCTTTTCAAAAAATTTACGTATTTTTTTTTTTAAATTTAAAATTTCTTTTGAAAAAATATATTTTAAATTTAAAAGCAAAAAGGTTTATTTAACTTTTAAAAAATATATTTCAAATTTAAAACAAAACAAAAATATTTCAAATTGTTTCTAAGAAAAAGATTTTGATGAGGAAAGAGGGAAAGAGGGCAGGGTGTAAGCTTTAAATGAAAATTTTAAATAAAAAACCATACATATCTACTCATGTTTAAAATTTTTTGCAAAATAAAAAATTTTTTCATTTATTTAAAAAAAAAAAAATTTTTTTTATTACAAAAAAAAAATATAATCTTAAATTTATTTGTTTAATTATATACTTTGATGGTTGAAAGAAATTATTATTATTATTATTATTATTATTTTTTTTTTATTTATAAGAAATTATACAAAAATTATAAATACATTTTATATTTTTACGAGATTAAAGTTGTTATATAAAATTGTGTAATTATTACTGACTATGGTTTTAGATTTTTTAAAATTCTTTAAAAATTAATCATTTTACTTTAATAATTTATCGACTATACTTACACTTAAATTAAATAAATTTTTTGCGTCGTTTTAACGTCGAGTAACTAGAGAATCTTTGTATATAATTCATTTGAAAATTTTTTTTTTCTTTTTTTTTTTTTTTTAGTTTTAATTTTTTGGTTTGATTTTAATCACCAGTTTGATAATTTTATAAAAATATCTTATCATAAAATGGTTTGTTTATTATATTTCTTTAAAAAATGACTTTATGTATATTACTTAAGATTAGGAAAAGAAAAAAAAAAAAAAATTAAATTGATTTCAAATAACAAAAAATTATAATAATAATTGAAACAAATTGAAAAAAACCGTTCCGTCCGTTCGGCCTTTTTTATCGATTTAAGCATAATATGATCCTTCTTTTCTTTGTTGCAACACTTACATTACATTTCCTTTGAAACCTTACTGTTAGACACTAAGGGTGGCCTACAGTACTAGTAGTAGTAGCAGGAGTAGAAGACGTACTGGTAATGAAACTCTCAAGTGCATTAACTTTTCTTCTTTTTCCTCTACGGCCAGCCACTCTAGGTGGTGAGCAGGAAAAATTATATGAAGAGAGGGATAAAGAAAAAAAATAATGCCAATGATCAGCTAAGTGTTCGAAAGCGTGCATAAAGATATTCTGCAATAAGTGCCTATAAACGAGTCAACTCCTCCTAACATTCCTGCGTACACTGACCGCAAATTTCGACATGTAATGCATTCAAGTTTCTTTCATATCCGTTGGCCAAAAGTAGTCTTTGAAACACGTTTTCATTACCAAACTAACTTTTACAGCAAGTAAACCTATCGAAGCTTTAAGAGTCATTATGACCTTACGGAAATTTACCTTTACTGCCACGGATCTCAAGTTTAAAGTGCTAGTACACATGTAGTTAAGTTATGGGGAAAAAAAATTTGAAATTTATGTTCGTCTTGATAGCCAATGCTTCAAATGAATGCAAATATTTTATAAGGTTTGGTCGACCCGCCAGCATTTTGGGACTGATCATTCAACTAGCTTCATGTGAAATTTTAACATTTATACTGATCTTTGGCCAGTTTCTGTTCAGATCATCAGATTCCCGGAAAGACAGACGAAAGATCAAATTTTGAAGCATGAAAAAGAATGCGAGAATTTCGATATTAAAATGTAAATAAGGAAACACTGATACACCACAGTCAAAAATCGCAAAGATAAGAAGCATCAAAAGGACTTATGTCTTAGGGACATACTTAGAAGATGTTGATCAAGCCATTTAACCATTTGTATACAAACAACACGGTTACTGGAGTTGCTTTGCATGAGATGAAAGATGAAAGTGCTTCAGCTATAACCGACCGATAAAACAATTTGCGCGACTGCATTTAAGTTGCGCCTAAAGAATCAACAATCAGCCAAGTTACGTTGTGTGAAGCTTTCCTTCCAAGCTAACGGCATTTAGAATGTACCTTTAGGTAGATGGTTAAGATGAGAAAAGAAAGAGAGACAGAGAGAGAGAGAGAGAGAGAGAGAGAGAGAGCGAGAGAGAGGAAGACAGACAGACAGACAGACAGACAGACAAAGAGGGAGAAAGAGCGAGAGAGAGGCAGACAGACAGACAGACAGACAAAGAGGGAGAAAGAGCGAGAGAGAGGCAGACAGACAGACAGACAGACAGACAGACAAAGAGGGAGAAAGAGCGAGAATAAGAGTTTATAATCGTTATAAGGTAGAACAATATACGAAAAGATCAAAAGGATTAGATGGTAGATTAGGGAAACCGATGCCATTTAGTCTTTAGTTTACATTGAAATTAAGGAAAGCAAAAGAGAGAAAGAGAAAAAAAAAAGATTACATAATACTTCTTAAGTAACTCGTTACAGTATTTGCAAAATTTATCTGCCAAGATCGACAGACAGTTAGTGTAATGATTGTTTAAAATAAAAAATAAAAAATAAAAAAAATAAAATAAATTATTCATCATCTATATATATATAAAAATATAAAAAATGCTTACAAGGATATGACTTAATTTAAATAATATAAAATCTCAGTTATAGCATGAGTTTAGTTTTCTATAGTTATTTACAATTTCTAAGATAACGCTTTACACAATTAAGCAAATTTTTTTAAAAATCAAATAAAAAAAAAAACAATTTTTGTTTTTTGTCCTGATTGATGAGAGCTTTATTTGACCAGCAGTGTATTAGTAAGATATAATTATTTGCTTTAAAATTATATCAAAAAAGGAAAGGATTAAATAAACATAATAATAATAATAATAATAATAAAAATTCATAGAAATTATACATTAAAGCTTCTTTTTTTTTTTTCTTTTGTTTTTATTTAATAATAAATATTCTATTTTTATATACACAAGCAGAAGAGAGCAAAGTTAAAAGAGATATTCTGACTACAATTTACTTATACTAAAATTCAAATTATTTTTTCGCAAGCCTGTCATACGCTGCTAAGCTTAAGAAGAACAGTTCGCAAGCTTAAGGAAAAAACAAAAAATGTTGTGAGAAGATTCACTTAATAGAATTGATTATATAGATCGACTAGTAAAGCACGGCTTCTTTCAAATGAATAGAGAAGCCGCTCTGCCACTCTCTCTTCAACTTCCCCGTTATGCTCTTTATAAAATCAATTTTTATAATCGATTGTGAATCAAATCTTCTATACTCCCCTATATATAAATTTTTCTTGTCGTATGTAATTCAAGAATAATGAGCGAAAAAATCTTCTTTTTGCTTTTTGAAAGCAAACTTAAGTGTTGTACCTTTAACTGATTTTTCCCACATTCCCACAGTAGAAACTTATGTCCACGAGTTGCGAATGTCTTCGCTTCGGATGGACAAGCTCACATCTTTTCACAATTTAATGCTTTCTGAAACTTTCTTCTGGTTGCCAAATACGAAACCAATACCAAGTGTTCAAAGGAACCTGAACAGGATTCCACAGGACATAGGACACAGGACAGAAGGACCTACGTATTAAATTTGAAAGCATTTTTTTCGCATTTGGCTTAATACTCATTACAAGCTAAGGTCCGCCAAAAAAAAAAAAGGGTTTTGAAAGGATCCCTCACACAAAGCGGGAGGGGCTTCTAAAAAGCGACACGCTTGAAGGAGAATTTTTCTTGATCCTTTATAAAGAGCGATCTTGTTATAGCGTACATTAGGGTGTTTCTTCGAAAGCTTCAACAAAATGACTTTTAATTGCTTTGCTTCGGTGTGGGAAGCAAGAAAACTTTGAAAGATTTGTGGTATGTTATGGAAAGCACTCTCAAGTTGTGAACATGAAAAACTGTTCAAGTATCTCGGGGTTCTTTTTTTTTCATTTTTTTAGATTCCAACCAGAACGGATGGGTCCGTGCAGAGTTAAGTGGCACCGGCTCCTCTCCGATTTCCAACATTCTTTATTTTATTGATAATTCTCAAGCTGTGTCCAAATTGGTGAATAAAATTATTCCAAAACAAATGAATTTTTTCAGAACTTACTTAACTTGATTGATTGTAGGGTATAAGGAAACTGAGAAGCAGCAGAGTTATGTAATAATAAAAGTGCTTAACTTAAGGCAGTTCTAAGACCATTAAGATCCTTAAAGTTATACATTTTCCGGATAGCATTGAAAGTTTATTAATCACTACACTATATATGTGATATATATGTGAATATATATGTAAAAGCAATGTAAAACTTTTGTAAGCAAAACTTTGAACTTAAAGACAACTTACGAATGTTCTTTGCGTGTCAAGTGGACCGTTAGAGCAACGGCTCCGTCGCATTTTTCGCCGCATAAATTGCATTTAAAGGGATCGTCGCGTGAATGAAAGCCCATATGTATGGTATGGAGTACGGAATCTTTGAATGAAGTCTCACAATATTTACACTCGTATACATGGTTTTCTGATGGCGCTGCAGACTCATTATCTGTTTTGAATGTTGACGAAATATTAGCTAGCAATGCTGCCACGGAACTGGTGCTAACTATTGAGTTGCTTACGTCACTTCGACTTTGATTGCTTGATGTTACAGAAAGCGGTGACGGCGCTGACGACGACGGCAATGACGATGATGATGTTACGTTGGTTGTCGTCGTTAATGCATCGTTATGTTCAACTTCCATATGCTCTTCCTTGGTAGATGATAAGTTCGTCATTATCTGTTCTTGTTCCAATCGCAATACACGTCCTTTACGTTTAGCAGCTCCGCTGCAGGGATACAAAGGTGTCTCTTCTATTTCTATTGGTAATTTTAGAATATGCCCCACTTCGGGTGTCTGCCCGCGCGACATTTCTCCTTCCGCAATTTTGTGCGGTGCATTACTCTGGGATAAATCGATGGCTGCTTCATCTAGTTTAGCAATATTTCTATTTTGCTCCATTTCCAAGGTTTCAGCAGCCTTATCGTCATTTTCATCATCAGTTTTTTCGTTCTTGTTGCCATCTTCTCCCTCTTGTTCTTCATGCTCCTTATCACCATCGTCATCATCGTCTTCTTCATCATCTTCATCATCATCATCATCATCATCATCATCGTCTTGTTCCATTTCGTCTTCTTCGGGCGGCGTCAGAGGTTCCCTTTGCTCACCTAAGCTGGGCGAGTGCTGTTGGTGAACTAAAGCGTTCGCCTGTCGCTGAGCCAACAATTTGAAATATTCGAGTTGCAGAAATGTATCCAAATTAGGTAACAATTGCGGACCAGGCTCTTCGTTCGTACTGTTGTGATTGCTAGTCAGCGAACTATTACTTTTGGTCGGCGAAGTTGGTATTTGCGATGGATTTATGGAGTAACCTTGTAAACTGGCGGATAATTTTGGCGAGTTGGGCAATTTCAATTCGCCTTTATTAGCCCGTCTCAAGCTGCCTCTGCTACGACTAGAAGAATTATTTTTCGGACCCCTTTTCGATCCGTAGATATCTAAAAATTTGCTGGGTATCGGTACACCATTCTCGTCTAAAATCTTATATACCTTATGTTTAGTGTTGCGTAAGTGTTTTTTAAAGGGATTACAAAATTTGGCAGCATATCGACATTCACCGCACTGATACGGATATACCGGAGAGTGTTTCTTCTGATGCGACGTTAACATGGACACATTCTCACAAGAGTAGTCGCATTCCTCGCACTTATAAGGTTTCACATTTTCATGTTTAATTAGATGAAATTTGTCTAAATGATGCTTAACTCGGGCAACGAACGGACATTTTGGACATTGAAAGACCTTTTCAATATCCTCATGAGTGCGACGATGCTCGTATTCCTCCCATTTCGTAGCGCTAAGGTGATGACATGTTTTGCACTCGTACATTTTTAATTTTCCGTGTTTATAACGTCTCAGCTTTAAACTCTCAACGAATGTTAGTCCAACGTTTGCCCGTAAATCTTCACTCGAATTGGACATTAATTCTTCTTTTTCTGAAATTTGTACCTCAACGAGAGATGAAAGTGATTTTGGTGACTTGGGTGGAGTAATATCCATCGGTGGTGTATGACGAGGCGTTAAAACAGATTTTTCACTTTGCTCCATATGAGAAGAAGAAGTAGCCGCACTTATCGGCCCCGGACTAGGTGTCTGCTGATGTGAACGATTCGATAATGGACGTTGAGAATAAAATTGACTTATATTAGGAGGTATGACAGCATTCGGATAACCCGGCGGTGTTAAAGGATTAAAACCCAACTGTAACACATGCGATGATGATGATGATGATGATGACGCGGCGGCTAGATTTTGGGCGGCCGCCTGTTGAGCTTGGTGAAAATGTTGCTGGTAATGTTGTTGCTGTAGCAATTGATGTTGTTGTTGCTGAGGCAAAGAGCCTTCGAAGAATTGCTCGTTATGATGATGCGGTGACAAAGTCATTGTATTCAAAGTATCCAACGAGGTAGCCTGCTGCTGCTGCTGCTGCTGCTGAATCTGATGTTTCAGATATGTTTCTAAATGATTGGTATTTCCTTGATGATTGTTGTTGTGGGTACTGATATTGTTATTGTTGTTGTTGTTGTTATTATTATTATTATTACCGCCAGATGACGGGCTTAGGGTATCCGGTTCAGTTTTAATATTTGCCGCAAACATATTATTGTACCACGTATTGTGTTCCATGTAATTGGCGGTATTAGGCATGGCTTCCCCCCAATTTTGCATAATGGCCGATGTGTATGCTTGAAAGAAGTCGTCTCTAAAATGAGAATAACCGAAGTTTTAAGTTTTTTTTTGTTTTTTTTTTTTAATTAGTTTGTGACCCACATATAGAAAGGCTTGCGATATTGTTTTGCCGATAATCAGTTAAAAAAGCAATGCGAGGGAAAAAATGTGAAACTGAGATGTTTAGTCAAAGCGCGTGCGCTGAATTTTACGCGTTTTTTTTTTCTCTTTTTTTTACTGTGATTTTCTTTTCTTTTTTTTAGTGTTCTTTGTATAATTTTTTGTTTTTTTTTTTTTTTTNCGACGGATGTATATAGGTAATCGGCGAGTCGATAATTTTCATTCATTGTGTTAGTCGTTTTAAGACGAATATAAGCCTTTGAAATTTCGGTTTTTATATTTTATATAATTTATGTTTAATCAACCTTCGGTGATGGGTATATTTATTTTGTTGAAACGTTTGCAACGCCCAGAAGGAAGTATCACGGATCGCACCAAGTATGTATATTCCCAATCAGCATCCAATTCTAAATCGAATTAAGCATGTCCATCTGTCCGGTTGCCCGTCTGTCATTTCTCGAGCCGCAGAAATGAAACTATCGATCACAGATTTGGCAGAAACATTTGAAGTTCTTGCGAGTAGGTTGGGAAATAAAAATGGGCCAAATCGGTGGAAGGGCAAGCCCACGGCATTACGTAAACTGAGAACACCTCTATTTTTCAGAGGGAATGAAATATTGGATTTTCACTAATTGCTCATAAACTATAGCAGTTAAATGTACAAAAATTTGAACGGCGATGTTGTAGCATTTGTGCACAAAAATGGAAAAAATTGGCCATGCCTACCCAATATTATAGTATATCAAACCTTAATTCATTTTTCAATATCTTTACAAAGCGCAGAAACAAGCTTCAAACACCCTATAAAGTAAATATATTCTTGGCCAATTTCAAATTTGGAATGTACCTAAACCGCTGTTTCCTCTGTCCATATGTCTGTTCGAGCAATTTTGCATTTACATTCTCCCGTTAGCGGAAATGAAGACATCGTTTAAAAAGTTGCAAAAGAATTTTGCAACTTTTGATTTGACCTAAACTTTTCAAAGGACATGCCTACTACACCCACATGCCTCTATGGCAAAAACTGTCACTATGAAAATAGAAGAAATCAACTGCGCCCACTCCATATTATAGAGTATGAGAATTTTGTTCTTTTATTTCTTTTGTCTTTTTTTTGGGGGGTAAACGGTGATGGGTGTAAAAGATTCGGCCCTGACCGAATTTTTTTTATTATTTTTCTTACTTGTTGTATATTACACTTTATTTTCGGTGACTTGAAATTATCAAATGGGTCACTCGATGACCCGCGGGCCATAGGTTGCCGATCCCTGTCATAGAGTATCGAAGATTTGTTGCTTTCATTTTTTTTGTTTCTTTTTGAGGAATACGCTTCTATTGNTTTTTATAATATTCAAATTTGGGTTTTTTCCTTTTTATCTTTTTCCCTATATAGAGAAATAAATTCTAGGACTTAAGTGTTAAAGTACTAGTATGTAAGACTATCCCGGTTTGAGATTTGAGCCCACGACCATTGATTTGTTAATCGAGATTTTTCGTCTTCAGCCATTCAGACGGATTTTTTTCCTATATAACTATTGTAGGTGGTTATAAATTTCCACATTTTTTCAAAATATTTCCTTTGAATACTTCTAAGGTGAAATGTCTAACGCGTATGATCAAAGAATTGATAAGAAGAATAGGATTAAAGAGAGATGTTTTTCTAATAGAATTCGAATCAAAGGCGAACATGACGCCCTTAACTTTAAATTGGATCAATAAAGAATAAATCGATTTTGGAACGATCACAATATGATACAGCTTCAGATACAGCTTAGGCTCATCTGAACTTAGATGATGCGTTAATATTAAATCAGCATAGCACCAGCGCATCCATAACCAGAATTAGCGAACTGAAATTACGCCATGTTCAGTGCAAACAAGCCACCACATGGCAAAGGTAAACTAATCGCTTTAGTTTGAGACTACATCGATAATGCGCGAACGTTAAGAAGAAGAGATTTAGCGAAACACACTAAGTGGATTAAAAAATCCATAGGTGAATTTAGCATTGGCTAACTTTTATAAAGAGATACGTCTACGACGGACGTATATAGGTAATCGGCGAGTCGATAATTTTCATTCATTGTGTTAGTCGTTTTAAGACAAATATAAGCCTTTGA
>KK502601.1:516028-535970 GCA_000688735.1 Glossina austeni
ATCATCACATAAATGAATTTATGCATTTTTACCGTTTGACGTTTGAATCATTAAACAAAAACAAAAAAGCGCAAAAACTATTGGGTATTTTTTGGGAATAAACAAAAAATTTTTTCGTTTTTTTTTTTTTTTTTTTAAATTTTTTTTTTATAATCGACATAGGTAGTACATTAAATTCGTTGAAGAATCGCAAGACTCGCATACGAGGAATGGAAAGGGATGGAAATCGTACATATCTCTGATTAGTTTGCGAAGCAGAAGGATACGAATCAGGTCTGTCTATCTGTCTGTCGGTATATTTGAAGCTAAACTTGGGGTTCACTCAGTCTTCTATTCTAAGAATTCTTGCTTTCTTCGCTTCGTTTCCGACCATCAGCTTAGGAATGAAAATTTATCCATAAGCTTACACTCTTCGTATGGCGCAGATATTGTACAGAAACTTTTATGTTATTACTTGTACATGTTGATCTTATCTTCGTGTTCGTATTTACTTAAATGTATTTAGAGAACTTTAGGTTTAAATCCTGCACAAGGACGCGGGGCATGCTTTAAGGGGGACATTAATATAATAGATGCGGTAGGTACTACATTACGATAGATATTCTAAATGGAAATAGTATCCAAAACGATTTGTGACTCTTTCGATCTTTTCATCTAAAGGTACGATAAGTAGTGCATTACGATAGGTGCAACAGTAGGTAAAGTAGCAGTGCCGGTGTCGAAAGAGAAAGGGATAGAGAGGGCGGAAAATGAGACAGGACAAGGGCGGGGAAAGGGGAGGAGAGTGAGGATAAGGTGGTAATGTTTATGTATCCTTAGTAGCATAGAATGAATAAAAAGCGGGAAAGGGGTGCGCAGAAGATCAGAGGCGGTAAGATGGCGGCGACAGTAGAGGAGGGCGAGGTAATGTTTGTGTATCCTTAGTAGCTTACGATGGATTGCACTTATAGAAAGCGGAGAGGGGGAGTGGAAGATGGGACTGGGCAAGATGGCAGCTACAGTGGAAAGTGCTGGGGAGAAGAGGTTGATGAGAGGGGGCGAGTTGGAGGCGAGAACGGTAATTAAGTTTCTTTACGTTAGTTTTTCTCAAGTACATTTTGAAAACTTCTTAAATTGATTCATGATCCCCTTGAAAATTAGGGGGATATCGTAATTTTGATTCTGGAATCGAAATCGAATTTCGCGATTCTCTATTAATTAGAGTTAGACTTGCTTCAAAAATGTTACTTATTTTAATCTCTCCGTGGCATGAATTCGCCCATAGCAAGGGCAGGCGAATCTGAATTTTATCTCCTTTGCTTTTTTTATTCGGTATACAAAGAAAAATATATGCAATAGGTTAGCGAGAAAGTTTTAAACACTAGAATTTTGTCGCATAAAACGAAAGCCTGTTTATATTAAACATAACAAAAATTGTTGAGCTTATAAATTTATTGCTTTTGTTTGGGCAAACTGACCGGGTTAATGGATGTGATGGCAATTACGTACTAAATTGTTTATTAGATAGCTTTGAAAAAGACTGGACCTTATCTTCTTTATATTCATTTATAAGGATCCGTTAACAATTTACAAGAACACTAAAAGTGGGGGGTCTAACGGTCCTTCCATTACATTGCTAGTTTCGAATATTTGATATTAAATATTTTACTGTGTATGTGTGCGTAATGTGTGTTACACTTTCGATAGGTCAGTTTGATGGAATATTAATCGTGCCCGCCAAAGGAAACTTTACTACGACGCTTCGCGGCAGTTTTCGTAAAGCTGAGCTGAGGTGGGTATAGACATCAGCCAAGTTTACCAAGGGAAAGCATTCAGTTATGTAATGTGAACTTTACTTGTAAAAGAGCTTCATTCACAAATGAATAATTAATATAAACTTTATTTAAACTTATTGTTAAAAATAATGTGTCATGAAGATTTGCTGATTAATTAATTCTGTTTGAAGAAAGAGAGGCTAAAGCCTGGATCACAATACTCGAGAAGAGAGAAGCAATGTGTGTTACTTTACTCCTGTTGTAACAGGTGTTGGAAACCGTATGCCAACTACAAAGACTTTCTCTTAAAAAAGTCGTGGCTTTTCTCATCAGGGACATACGCTTGCTCATTAAAAGTAAAAAAAAAAAAATTAAATTTTCCCGTGAAAATTTAACATCATTTTTTAAAATAGAACAAGTGCGTGTATAGGTTTAGAATAAAGTACTTACACTGTCATTGCATGTTACGTTTACTTCGTGGAAATTGTTTAAGAGAAAAGGAATATAAGCAAGTAACGGGTATGCAAGAATGCGCTCTAAGCTGAATATTATTTGTGTTTTGTTTTTTGTTCTCTGCAAAAAATTTTTCGCAATATATAAACCATTACAAGTTTTTTCCCATGCCCCCTGCCCCCTGGCCCCCGCTTCCTGTCTACTAACCCATTATTTTTCGGGTGAAAGATGCAGAAAAAAACTTGTACATTATGATATATATTTTTTTTTTTTTTTTTTTGTGCTTCTGTTGTTTATATTAAAGTAGAGAATTTATTTTTTTGTGAAAGATTTAAAGGCAATTTTTAGTGAAAATGCGCTTTAAGAATTCTGAAGGTTAAATATTGGATGAGTGTGGGTGGCGTAATGTTTGCTTTAATAATAATAATAATAATAATAATAATAATTTATTTAAAAAATGAAAGAAAATTGTAATGAAATGCGTTTCAAAAAAAAAAAAAAAAACAAGAAGAAAAGATGGCAAAGAAAAAACTCCAAATTACCTGCAAAAGTTTTTATGAACTTTTTGAAATAAGAATTTTTATTATGTTTTAAGCACTTTTTGTTTTTTTTTTTTTCTCTACTTCCAAAAAGGCAAAAAACCCGAAAAAAAAGGAAAAAGAAAAAACCGCACACGCATGTCCAAGCGCGCTCGTCGAAAATAAGATGATTTTCTGCTTTTGTTTTCTTGTTGTGTGTTGTGCTTTTTATATGAATATAAATTTACCGTTAAGTTTTTTACTCTCTTTGTCCTTTGTATAGTCTTTTTTTTTTGTTTTTTTAAGAATTACTTTTAATTTTTTTCATAAATTTTTTCAAAAATATTTTCCGCCTTTTGTTTTGCGTTTTCACTAAAATAAACGTTTCAATATATAAAAATGTTTGCTTTTAAAAAAAAAATTAATTTCACACATCCTTCCCGTTAGAAGACTTCAAATAAGACTAAAAATTTTGTAAAAATAATGTTTTATTCACACATGTATCGCTGCAGACGAAATCAAACATGAAATTTTCTAAAAGGCAATAACACTAACAACTAATGCAAAAACAACAAAACTGCATTTCATATAAAAGTGCATTAGAACTGTTTACATGCACTTACACTTACGCAAAATTTATTGTTTATCATTAGCTCCATCGCTCTCTCTCTCTCTTTTGCTCTTAATCGAACTCTTCTTTTTTTTTTGTGTTTATTGAGAAATCTTAATTCTCTCTCGATGAACTCACTCATTGATAAATAAATAATTTCTCTCTACTTTACTTTTTTTTCTCTTCTGCTTTTTTTGCCCTTTCTTTGATATCTTTTTTTCAATTGATAAAATAAATTGAGTTTTCTCTTAATTTTTTTTGATGTTTTCATTTTTATATTATTTGAAAATTTTTGTTTTCTCACCAATCTGTCTGGGATGCAATACTACGCTAGCAGCGTAGCAGCGGGCGTAGGGGAAAAAAGGAGCAAAATATGTAATTATGTTTAGGCTTAGATGAATGTTTGCGTCAGTGTGCGTAAATGTGTAAATCCTACATTTGACTAAAATACTGTATTGAATGTTTTAAAGAAGTATGTATATGTATGTAGTCGTTCGTGTTGCCGTTACTGTTGTTGTCGTTTTTGTTGTTTTTGTTTATTAAATTTTAGATTTTAGATTTAATGCAATGCATGCATATTTCTAATGCAATGTTTGCATTTCTCCCTTTAATTTTTGTTGTTGTTATTTATTCGTTATTCGCTTTACGAAAAAGGCATTGCTGCTAAATGTTTAATTAGAAATTTTTGAATAACTTTTTGGTAAATCAATTTAAAATCACTCTTTTTTTTTTTTTTTTCTTTTTAAAGTTTCCTTATAATAAATTTTTACATTTATTTGTATATAAATTCCAATAATCTGATTATACTGTAGGGGTGCTCCTTATGTATCTCTCGGGCACTGCACAAGTATCTAAAACTTTTCGACAGAAAGAAAGTCTGAAACTATTTTTTGTTTTTTTTTTTTATACAAAAGTTAGGAAGATTGGAAACTCATTTAAGTGTACATACATTTCCTAGCGAACACAAGCTTAGCTATGCTTGTCTTTCCTTTCCGCCTGCCGACATTAAGACTTACGACCTCTCGGCAATATTTGGTGTCAAATTTTGCCCCAACATTTATTATTAATTCCAAAGTTCAAAGCTATACTAGACATGATTATTATTATTATTAATTACGTGGGCAAGACCACCGCAGGTCTTTACAGGACTATCCAGAGAATATAAAAACATCTGCTGTGGTTCAAGTGTAAGGAGTAAGAAACCAGATTGTTTTCATTTTTGAAAACAGAAATGATCTCAGAGTAGGTTTTGCTACGGGCATAACCTCTCCGGCCGATTTGTCCCATTTTCAATATCAATGTGCGTAAACTCTTGCAATGTTTCTACCAAATTTGAAGTCAATAGCTTCAGTTGTACGGTCAAGAGAATGTTTGCCACAGCCAGACAGACAGACAGACAGACAAAGAGATGTGCTTAGATTGATGATCGAAAATATGTATGCGCTCTATGGGCTGTCTAAAGCTTCCTTCTGGGTATTGCAAATGTTTTGGAAAAATGAATATCGTCCATCGTCCTTTGGTGACGGGTATAAAAACGAAGTCCACATGTTGGTGAAAATCCTAAGAAACATGATTATGACCCTAAGTTTATGCCTTTCTATCCCAAAAGTTTAAAAGGCCTGTTCCACAAGGAAAAGTTAATTCGTTTAGTAAACGACTTTGATCTCAATTTTTTCCAAATGTTTTCCTTTAACTATCTTTGCGCTATTTACTCCAATTGACTAATATATGTATATTTAACCCAAACCTGGTTGATTGCGAGGATATTTTGAATATTGCAGAAGTATTGGCCCAAGTCGGGTATCGTATGTATTCCAAAAGAATATCGCATGAAAGGAAACAAAATAAAAGAAAAACATTACAAGACTCGTAAAAGAGATACACTTGGTCAATATGTCCGACATTTGAAGTAGTAAGAGGAGAAAGATGTTTTCCTGCTACTGTGACTTTTCCATTCCATATAATCGTCATTTATAATCGGTCAAGTACTAGGAGGGATATTTTATATATATGAAATTTACTTCATTTTCTCTACAAACGAGCAGATTGAGTCAATATATACGATGCTTATATATGTCAAGTAGTTAACCTAAGTTTCTTTAACTACTTGTTTTATGCAACAAACGAAATCCCATGATCTTGAACTCCTTAAATACAAACAATAAAAATTGTGTTTTTGTTTTTTATTGAAAATTTCATAAGAACAAAATCCGATTACTACTCAAGGTGGTTTGCTTTAAAATAAAAAAAATAAAAAAAATAAAAAAAAAAAATTAACAAAAGTGTGCTAAATATAAATATTTTTACATATTATTGTTGTTCGATGGAAATCAAAAATTCAAAATCACTTTTACTCTCTATTGACAGCGAGCACACAAGCGTAAAACTTTTCGCATTAGGTTTCCTCGCTTCCTATTCTTCCTCAATATGTAAATATCATTGAATCTTTAGGAAGAATGAACGAGAGAGATAGAGAGCGAAAGAAATATTTAGGTCATATCGAAGATTAAGTTATTACGGTAAATAATAAGGAAATCATAAGGATATCAGATACCCTTATAAAGAAGATTCATTAATACATCATTCGTTAAGAAATGAAAGGTGATCATGAGAAGAAAGAAATTGTTCCTCGGTCTCTGTCGTTAAAGTTAAATTCCGGTCGTTCGCGTGCGTTCGCACGTATATATATTTATAAATATATATTAAAAGTTTAAAACGTCCGCTTCACATATTTCATCTGTACGGACACGCATTCGTGCTATAGCTTTCATATGAAACAAAACATGAGAAAAGAGAACAATGAGAACATTTTTTGTCTAAATTAGAAAAAGAAAATAATAAAATAAACTTATATTGGTTTGATAGCGATCCAACCATCGACACATTTTCGCATTTCTTCAATTTTGCCTGCTTGGGTGCCAGGAAAAGCTGAACAAGTGACAATCAGAGGAAGCCATGTCTGGTAAGCCATGGGTGTAGCAGAACTTCCCAATCGAGCTGCAACAGTTTATCCTGGACAACTCTACCAATAAATGCTAAAAAAAATGGCATTTTCAGTCAATTCGTGTCGCCGCCGTTGATCTCGAAGCCCGCAATTGGGATGAGAAGGAGCGGCATCACCATAAGTAAAAGTCGCTGATCAGAATTTTTGCAAACACCTATTAACTCAAAAACTACAGGCTCTAGAGTAAACAGAAGAGAGCAAGATGGACAGACAGATGGACAGATATATTCAAATCGATTCAGAAAATGTTTATGACTCGATCGATACGACAAATGGTGAAGGTGGGTCTAACTCAGCTCTGCTCCTGACAATCTTCTTAATACACTTTACACGATGTATATAATGTTTGCGTACAGTGAGCCTCATTAATATGGCGTAGAACACAAGGAAGAAAAACACCATATTATTAAATGTGAATATTTGAAGGGGCATCCTTTTTGCTTAATAACTGCTTTCGACATATTTTGTATAATTTATCCTGCGTCGATTGTGAGCAGAAATGCTGTTCCATTTTTCTTTGAGTCTATTTTTCAGATCTTGGACGAAACAAATTGAATGTTTTCGCACACAGCGATCTAATTCATCCCACATATTTGTGATGGGGTTCATGCTTAGGCATGATCGGGCAAGAGGGTGAAGCATTTTTTCGCAGCCATGCAAAAGTCATTCTTGAATCAAGCGGAACTTGTGCTTGAGGTCGTCGAATATGGATGTTTCCAAAATGCCAAATTTGTCCCTAATAGTAATGAGTTAAACTTTAAATAACTCACTATGAACGCCAATTATTCCGTCTGGATAGGCTTCAAAGCGGGCTCAAGCTATAACATGACCATTATAAAGCTAAGATCATTACAAATCGCATATCTGTTCGGAGCTCAGTTAGCTTCAGCATTGAAATTGTGTAGCATTTACACTATTTTGCATTTCAATGAAAACTAAATGTTATGGCATTTACACGCGCGAACGTGTAAAATCCCTTACGTTAGATTAATGATTAAGAACGATTGCAGGTATTGCAGGTATTGTAGGTCTCTTTTGTTTTGTTAATCCTTTCAGCGGCTAAATGCAAAATACTCCGTTACACGCCGTAGCGATCGAAGAGAAATTCCCAAATGGCAAAAAAAATTGAACAAAGTATGGCGAACGGATAAGCGATGGATAAGTGAATTTCGTTGATTTTCAATTGACACCTTATCCTTCCTTATCCTTTATATCCTTCGTAATTTTATGGAAAATTTCTATAGCACTACGAATTTATAAAAATATTTGCTTTATATGCCTTTTAGTTATATTTTTGGATATTTTATAAAATATTTCCATAGTTTCCACTACTAACTCTTATGATAATCATGAGCAGGCAGACATACATACCCACAGATGTATATGCTTGTGTAGATAAATAAATACATCTAATTATTTAATGTTTGCATAAATTCATGTTACTGTACGAGCATACGAGCGTATGTATTATGTGTGTAGGTGTGTGTGTGTGTGTGTGCGCGCTCTCTCTTTTTTATATTTTATTGCATCGCTGCATAAATATTTTTAATTATTTTGATATAGATATCGTTTGTCAATAGATAATTTACTGTTTTGCGCTGAAAATATTGAATAAATTTTGATTTTTTATACATTTATTTATTTATTTATTTATTTTCTCTTTCAATTTCTTTTAATACAAAATAATAAAAATTTTTTATTCACCGACATTTTTACTGGCAAATCAAATATTTTTTATTAATCGGCAAAGACTCTAGACACACAGTCTTGAGGTTTCAAGGATTTGAGTCAACTTTGTCCGTCCGTCCGATCTTTGGAAGTTTTTGGGAAACTTTCAAATGTACAAAAATTGAGTAACTGACGCTAAAACTTGATAGATCAACAAGTAAGAAAATTATAATCAGTCGTAACCGAATCTTTTATACCCATCATCGGTATCCTAACCAGACGAAAAAGGTAAAAAAACACAATTTTCATGCTCTATAATATGGAGTAGATGAGGTTGATTTTTTTGTAAATAAAAATTTTTGTCGCATAGGCGCGTAGGCTTTACGGACTTGTCCTTTGAAAAATTTAGGTGCGTCCCAAACTCTTTTGCGAATTTGCAGGCGAACGGGAAAATGCTTACCACAGATATTGCATAGTTTAGCAGGCGGGCAAACAGACAGACATGCATAGGTGCTTTCCGCATTTGAAAATGGCTAGGAATTTATAGCCTTATTGTTGAAGCCGGTTTCTGCGCGCTGCAAAGGTACTTAAAACACAATTAAACTTTGATATACTATAATAGGGGGTAGGCGTGGTTAATTTTTGCTGGCACTACAGGAATGTCCTTAGAATATACGTTGAAATTTGTTTACATTTATCCGCTACAGTGTATGAGTAATGAGCAAAAAAAACAATTTTTTATTCCTTTTGAAAAACAGAGTTGTTCTCAGTTCAGATTTGGTCCAATTTCAGCACAATACCTGCTTGCAAGAAATGCCAATGTTTCTGACAAAATTTGAACTCGACAGATTTATTTGTGCGGTCAGGAGAATGCTTACAACAGATATTATATAGACGGACAGACAGACAGACAGACAGACAAACATGCTTAAATCGTTCCACAATTTGATGCTGATCGGGCATATATATATGCTTTGTGAGGTCTTTCCTTGTGGGCATTGCAAACGTTTTGCCTAAATGAATATAGTCCTCATCCGTCGGTGATAGGTACAAAAATGTAAATCCGCTTATATGCATGCATACATAGGTATACAGTGGAAATAATATTTTCGTCCACAAATTATGAAATATTGTATAAAATGGACTGCATCCAGAAACGGAATAAGTCTTTCAAAAGCAGATAAAGCAAATGCTATAACGTGACCTTGAAAGAGTGAATGAACATAGGAGACGCCTATAAGAAATGCTGTTGCTGTTGCTGTTACGTACACACATTCTGCGAATGGAGGATGAAAAGGTAATGACTTTGCCTTAATCGCCTTACAATTTGAAAGTGTAATAAGAGATTTTTAATAGAGAATAGAGAGGAAGGATAATGACCAAGCATGGCAAATAAACAGCCCAGGAGATGATTAATGGATGAAAGCAACTATGGCTCGAAAATTACAAACAACTTTGCATCACTGCATAATATATAAGCATTCCGTGTTGATGGAATGATGGAATGCATGATTGAAGGACCCTTCTACGGAGTATAGGCCAAAATCATGCAACCCTTACTTATAAAGGATGTAAATATTGCTCTCTTACATCGCTTGAAGTCCATCAGTCCGTTACTAAAATGCTCAAAGTCTTCATGACTTTGATAAAATTCCAACCTATTACAAGCAAACAGATCTTTCTAAAAGCTAAGATAGAAAGAATTTATAACATCTTTACCTGTTCCAACTTCGGGAATAGAAAGAAATAACAATTTAAAAAAAATAAAAAAAAAAACGAAAAAAGAAACAAAAAACATGCTCATAAATATGAACCAATATGTAAATAATCCATTAGGTGTTGTTATTATGATGCCATAAATACAACATCTAATCCCTTTACGGATATGTTTAGCGTTTCGCATTCGTCCTTCACGCATCGTGTCCTTTTCAACATTATTGACAATAGAAATTAGAGCAACTGCACGCAGATTTTTAAAGTTTCTCTAGCGCTAGGATATCTTTTGTTTTTTCTTTCTCTTCCTTTTCCATGCAATTCTTTTGTCATTTTTTCCTTTTCCTTTCTTTTTTTTTTTCTTCTTTCGGTTTTTATTTTAATCCCACGCAATAAAATGAAGTTAATGAGCGAACGAACGAGCGAGCGAACGGATCTCGCATTTTATAAAAATTTTCGGGAAGAGATTATTTTTTGTTAGTTTTTAAAATTCATAGAAAAATGCAACGAAAACATCTTTTGTCATTTCTCGTGGTGATCGTAAATCATTTCGTGTAAATCCTTCAAATTTTTCATAAAAATTTCAAAGATATTTAAATCGCAAGGCAAAGCACTTCCTACAATTAGTTAAGCCCTTTTGGTATTCACGAGGCTTCTCAGCTAAATTCCGCTATTCATACCGCAAACATTTTCAATATTGTCATTCAAATAGCAAATCTATACAGATGGACATATATATTAAATTAAAAAAAAAAAAAAATTCTTATATTCTTTTTATTCACTTTTTTTACATTCTTATAGTTCATTACATTTCCCAAAAGATCTTAATTACCCTTTATATGCTTTCCTGCAAATGATAAATTGCAAGAATGGCCTCAATGTAGAGGAAAAGCAGACTCAACAGATATATGAATTGGGAAAAGGGAGGGGGGGAAGAAGAACTGACTGTCAAAAGGATGGACGGAGGGAACTTTATATTCGCCCGGAGCTTTAGTGTATGAAGAATCGGGAGATAGGACCACGGGAAAGCCAAATAAACCAAATGATGTATAAAGAGAAAGTAAAACACACGAGCGTGTGAATGCTATGAAAAAGATTCGCCAAAGATCTGAGCTAAGAAGTTCGCCAGAACTGACTAGAGAACAGCTAAACGAATGATGATAATGATAAGCTAACCAAAGAACAGAGGAACCGTGTAATGAAACTAAGTATAGAAATACACACCGACGAGACGAGCTTCATTGACGTAAATGCTAGCACTGGATAACTCAGAAGATTGGGAGCCAAAAGAAAATGAAAAGAAAGAAGACAAAGGGACAGATCCAAAGATGAGTAGATGAAAAAGCTCACCGCCGGAAGGACTGATAATGGAGATGCGAAGACGAGCCAGGAAAATGAAGGTGGGAGAGTGAAGAGTAAGTTGAATAGGCGATCGGGACACTAAAGTAAACGAGCAGGCCGAAGATATGCATATAAAATAGAAGACAAGAGTAAAAGTAGACGAGCGGAAGGATAGACAGGTAGAAGAATGAAGAGAAAGATAGATGGATAAAAGAGTGGAGGGACGGAACGATGAACAGGCGGCTAGATAGACGGACAAAGCTCGACACCGAAGGAACGATGAACAGGCGGAAGGATAAGCGGACGGAACGATAAACGGACAGAAGAATGGATGGATGGAAGGACAAAACGTACGGAAAAGAGGTCAACTCGAGGAAGAAAGTATAAAAACAGAGACCGAGGGAAGAAGAAATGGACGTATACAACACCCAGAAGGGCTTACATCCAATTATTTATCAATTTTTTTATTGATCTAAGCTTGTCTTTCCGTCTGTTGTCCGTCAATGTTAATTAATCAACCTAAAGATCGCAATTTTTGAGATATTTTGATGAAATGAGGTAAACAGACGGGCGGGTAGAGAGAACAACAAATAAATTAATGAAGCAACGGATGTAACGACCAGCGAGTCGAATCGTAGACTCACGTAGTTAACTTGGAAGTAATGACCAAATTTTTACATATCAGTTTCTGTTGAATAGTTTAAAAATGTTTATGGGAGCAAGTTTTGCGTATATATTGCGACATTACATATTCCCTCCTGCTGATTCGGATAAATTTCTGGCAGTCGGTTTGGAATATAAACTCAACGTATAGAAGATGACATATTGCACTCAGTATATCGTGCATGTGTATTATTTAGTTTTAGTCGATGAACCATAAGCTATCCACATATGGAAAATATTCTCATTTTAACACCAGCTAACAATATCTATGTATGTCAGTACAATATATATATAGGATAAATAAAAAAAAAAAAAGGAAAAAAGAAGTCCACTCCGAAGTCATATAAAGTTTGTCTTGTTATTATTATTACTATTTAGTTAGTTTTCGAAGGCCAGGCTACCTGTAAGAACAGTGTTGACCGGTAAGGATTATATGGAGTGAAAAGGAAAAAGAGGGAAAAAAGACAAAAGTTTGAATGGAAAAAGGCAAGCCGAACCGACGGAGAGGCAAGACATGATTCAGTGCAACGAAAGATGGGTCTTTTGGGTGTTGCGCACAAACTTAATGCGCGTCCTCATACCGCAAGCGGTGTAGCACCCTAATGTACATAAAATTTGTTAAAATTCATTCAACACTTAACTTTAATATGTTTGGATCAACGAGTATCTATAATACATAAAACTCTATTTGCATTGTCAGTAAACACAAATATATTGAGAAGTAGTGTAGTCGACAATTTTTACTCCCTACACCACTTGTGGTACGACCCATACTAAGCTTGTACGTTTGGACGTATACAACACCCAGAAGGGCTTACATCCAATTATTTATCAACTTTTTTATTGATTTAAGCTTGTCTCTCCGTCTGTTGTCCGTCCATGTTATTTAATCAACCTAAAGATCGCAAATTTTGAGATATTTTGATGAAATGAGGTAAACTGATCCACCGCGACCCAAGGAAACGAACACTTTGAAAAATGGCTCGAATCAGTCTACTTTTGCGCCCACTCCCCATATAAAGATTTATTTTGAAAATTAATCGTGTGGAAAAATAAAGCAATTTTTAAAATTTCTCAACGGAGGTCATTGAGTGATAGAGTTTTGAAAAATTTTATTCGGCTTGGGAAATATTTTGATCCTCCTCTCGTATAAACGTTTCTAGGAAAACTGAATCTTTATATGGCAAATAAATCTAATTTTTAATATTTCATGATGAAAACTGGTTCACAAGGATGAATTGACAAAGAAATCAACCTTGCGGAATGTGGGTCACGGAGGTTTATTTTTTGGATGCCACCGCATATAAGTATTCTCAGGAAATGTAAGCCTTTGTAAGCCAAGATAGCGAAATTTAACGTAAAAATTAAATGAAGCAAATTTGAAGCACATGGGTCCATTTTTTGGACCTTTTTGGACCCTCTCGTGAATGTAGCAAGCCTTGCAGAGTAGGATTTAATTTTTAATATTTTGTGATGGAAATTTGTCCTTAGTAGCAATTTAGCACAAAAATTAACCATAGGGAATTTGGATCGCAAAGGTCTATTTTGAGACTCTAATGTATATAGGGGTTATCATGAAAAGTAAGCGCTTAAATGAGGGGAAGGGCTATTTTCTAGTTTTAATGACGGAAACTGAAAAGTGATAAAATTTTTAAGAAATAAATTAAATGGTTTTTAGTTTTGATCACGACATGGGAAGTGGTCATCCTCCGATATGTCCGCTAACATCCTTATATCGGTCGATTTGTGAAATGTTTTCCAATTTATTTGTCTTTAGCTTTTATCGGGGGGCAGAACTTCTTAGGATTTTGGCATCAGTTCATCCATTTTTGCAAAATATCGAATACTTTGTGAATATCCAGATCCCTGCTTGTTAATCGATCCATGCCGTTTTCTATCCGGTTTTTGGGTCCCCTTGTTTACCTGGCCTTCATCTAAATGATTTCCTTGACTGCCCTGCTGTCATTCTTGCGAAAAGAGCGAGAATTTCGATGAAAATCTTAAACGTGACACATGCAAGATGAGCTCATCCATCCTAAGACCTAATGTTATGTATTAAGCAATGGCTATAGGCTTAGAATAGTCAAGTGTTTGAAATCACATCGAAAGAATGTATCGTTAAAAGCAACAAATCGAATCACATATAAAGCCAGATCCAGAATGTGCTCTCACTTTCATATACATTTCTTGGGTGGCCATAGTGACAAGTATACAACAGATTCCTTCTACAGATGATGATTCTAGATTTCTTACTTATTGCACACATGTATGCAGATGTGTGTGTGTATATACCATGTTTATGTTTGCTTGACTTAATTAAGCATAATTTAAATAAGACCCCAAGGGATTTGATGGACACACAAACATACCAGCACATGTCTACAGAGAAAGTTAAATCTAATATGAATGCATTTTGATAAGGATGGATATACGGATAAGTATGTGTGAATAGGTTTGTGTGTGCTTGTGTGCGTACATGTTTTAGCATACATTGTTTACTTTTATATAATTGATGTAATTGAGTGCAATATTGCACTTTTGTTGTTTTTTACTCTAATTATTAAATTTCATGCAAGAACATTATAAACAAAAACGTCATAGCAAGCGGTAATTATTACCAAACTAATTGAAATGTTCGCGGAGTGGCCCTACCTATTAATAGGGTAAGTTTCTTTATATCCTTCCTGATCGTCGCCGTGGTGCCTTTATACACAGGATACATTTCCTAAATGGTTGCCCAAATGAAAGACCAAAACATAAAAAAATTTTGAAAGTGTACTGAACGCGATAGCTTTCGAGATGTTTTATCGCTCGATATTATAGTTTGAAATTTCACTCCAATATATTAATCAAGTTGCAAATATGTTTTCATAATTGTATTTTCTTCTTCTTCTTTTTTGTAGCTTTTTATGGCCAATCGATTGCCATATGATGTGTACATGTAACGCGGCAATGATCAGAAAAAAGTGCGGAAAGAGAGATAAGGAAGGAACAGGAGCTAAGGAGGTCCTTTCACTATGGCCACAGTCACACACACGCCGCACTTAATTGAAGTATTGTTTATTGAAATGAAAATTGATTCTTCACTGCCAAATGTCTTGAAAAGCTTTGAGGTTGGATAAGTTGATAGTGTTACTTGAATTGGAATATAAAAAGATTTTGCTTAACTCTTATTGGGCGTGCCTTTAACTTTTAGTGCGTACGAACCAACTACTTAGCAATGAAATATTCACGAGGCACCGACCCCCTCTCCGTACCTCTGTGGTGCCGATTAATAGATGTTATGTGTTTACCGTCCGAGCTGTCACTGTAGCTACCATCATACACCACTCGAAATTGAAAAATAGTATATAGAGCTGAGTATTGAATTCTTATTAATACATGTTTTAGAAAGCTTTGCGCTTGGGTAAGTTGATAGTGTTAAGTGAATAAGAATACAAACACACTTTGCTTAGCTCTTATAATGCATACCTTTAAAGTAGATACTTAAGCGATCCAACAATTTAGCAATGGACTGATAACGAGGCCCCTCTCCCTCTCCCCTTCCCTATCTCCATCTTCTCCTCCTTCTTTATCCTGAAACATTGATATTAAAAATATGTATTTTGCAATTTTTCTTGCCTATAGTTTATTCGTTTCATTCTAAACATTTCCATTATTAGCCTGTCATATAACCATTGCGGTCCTTCCTTTTTTTTTAATTTTCTTTTTCAATTTTTTTTTTTCTTTCTTTGGAATTTTTGTTTGTTTATTTAGGTAAATAGCGGCTGCAATAACCTTGAGGATGCGTGGAATAAGCGACATAAAACATTGTAGTAAAAACGTTACGCTCTATTTGAAATTATTGAAATGCCTGGCTATGTTTCCCTAAAAACTCTATTTAGCTGCTTTTTTTCTCAATTTTTATTTATTTCCGAAAATTTTAAATAATAAAAAAAAAAAAACAAAAGCAAAGTATTCAACGATTGATTTAGTTTTTACTGCTTTAACCCTTTAACTCGGATTTTGGGCAAATCCTTGAACATATACATATATATATATATATATTGTTGCCTTCTTCCTTTTAAAAAGTTCTTCAGGGATTTCTTTTTTTTTTTTATATATTTTTTTTATTATGTCATTAAAAATTTAGTTCATTTTCAATTGTTGTTTTGTTTTTTGTTTACTTTTCTACATTTATTTCTCTTTCTAAATCATTTCCAATTATTTCTTAGAAATATTATTTCAAAAATATTATTTTCTACTTTCTTTGTATTTTGTTTTTTTTTTTTTTTCGAAAATACAAAGAAATGTATTTTAAAATAAAACAACTACTGGTTAGGTAGGAATCGCGATTACCAAGTCGGTCTTCGTAGATTCAAATGTCAGTGCGATAGAGTTTAGCTATTGTAACTTTTGTCTATTGTTGTATTGATAGGTTGTAGCTATTGTCAGCACTCAGCCAGCGAAAGCGCACACTAGGCTACGGACTCCCCACATCCTCCCCTTTCCACACTTCTTTCTGACTGTGACTATATTAGACGGACTTTGGAAACACACACACACACACACACACACACACACACACACACACACACACACTTCAAATTTGATTGCTCCCGATCTCGATTTATGACTTCGATAATTCAAAAAAGAGTATTAGATGGGAGATCGGTTCTCTCGACCCACACACTCCTAATAGGCTAACTAAACTATTGCAAAAACCAAATTATGCGATATTTCGATCATTAGCCTGACTACGGCAACTTTAGCTTGCTCAGACTAATTACTAAGATTGAAACGGACAGGGATCAATCATACTTTCGACCAGCCATGTCGCGGACCATTCATAATATCGATCAGTCATACTATCGACAAGCCTGACTAAAGACTATTGATTACACCGAAAACTTTCAAGCTAGCGAATGATATAGCTGTCCGTCGTCTGTTCGTCTGTCTATATCAATTATCTCTTAGTGATAACTAGGAAAAGTAATAACAAATAAGCACATTACCGAAAACTAAGGACACTGACGACCAGTTACAATATCGAAAAGCTCGCACCCAATCTTTTACCTAAATCGAGATTAGCGAGCGACACAATTTCTGACTCGTCAGACTGTATTAAGTGTTACCTAAACAGGCTACTATGTAATCGCAACTAGGCATAAACTGTTGGAAGCTATTTTCGATAATTTTCTATTAATCTGACTTTCGACAGCGGGGAAGACCATTAGGAACTAGGCAAGCTAATGACCACTCGTGTTATTGTTAGCCAATGGTTAAAATGAAAATTGCCAGAATATTCTTCCGACTGTCTGACCCGATTAATTGTCACCTGTCTATTGGCAAATAGAGAAACTACTGAATATTAGACCATTGGGAACAAGAAACATTATTAGATGACTATCACGAACAGTGACATCTAAAAGATACGTGCAAGATATTCCACGAGAGGCGACTTACGTTAGCCACCTTTTGTTTCCAAAAATTTTAGAGAGCTTTTAGCAGAAGCACTTTTGAGTTTCGTATCCATTGTTACAGGATGTGTAAGAGTTCAGTGTTTTTCTTTCTTTTTTTTTTTCTTAAAGCAAGACCGATGTATGTAAATAAATTAAGAAATGTTACGCTTTCAATGAAACGATGTTTCATGGGGCTTGATACTTTTTCAGTTTTTTCTTTTCGATTATTTCACGGATAGAGTATATGTAAGCACACAAGTAGCGATAGTAAAGCATAACTCTGCATGTCGCCATAAAAGCCATAAGTTATTCATGATGCTTTTTGCTGCTGTTTTATTGCTACAATAATTAGAAGAAAGTATATACCGTGAAGTGGTTGACTGAATCTTCTTGGCCGCGACTTTTGCATGCTTATTCCCGCACCACATTTCGCAAAATACTACCAGGTCGGGAAACGCTTGTTGTAGCCCATAAGCAGAGATCATGATCCAGTTACAGCATTTGCAGCGTGATTTGCTGCTTCACCGGCCTAGAGCAATATGCGTGTGTGTGTAAGCTTAGCTAGGTGAGTCACTATTCCAACTCCAAGGTTCAATTGAATGCTAACGCATTGCATTATTCCATACGCCGTCGGCCATTTGTCGCATAATACGTGTCAAAGTAAAATTTACTTAACAGTTTGTATCGATGGCAAAGGTGTTTAACATTTTTCTCGAGACTCGAGAGAAAATTTGGTAGTGCTTTTGTTTTTTTTTTTTTTCAATTTTTTTGCGAATAAACGATTCGTTCGCCATTTTAAAATGAAATAAGTGTGAAATAAAATTTTAATATCCTTTACGCATAAATATTTTAATGTCAAGCAAAAAGGTCAAGCCACTACCACTCCTTGTAGGTAACCGAGCAACAAGGTCAATATAACTGAATATCCTTTATATTATATATATACATATATATATATGTCTATGTATATGTATATATGCAAAACAAAACAACCCCAAAATCCTTTTGTATTTTTTTTCTCTTTTCCTCTTCATTTCCAATGTGTTTATTTGAATTTGAAAAAGTGATATTGAAAGCAAACCTAACAAAAAAAAAAAAAATGATCCTGAAAAATGATCATAAATTATAAAACGAGCGCCAGTTTTCGCAGCATCTGATTTACGGTGAAGCAAATGTTCCAGTTGTGATATGAAGCTAGCTAGATGAGAAAAAGAAGAAGAGAAAATGAGGTTAAGAATGATAACGGCCAACAGCCGTTACTTACTTACTTAACCTAACCACCCCTATGCGTAGAGTTTGCATAGGTCACGGGGATTTCTTCTTGCTTAAAATCTTATATGTGACCTCTGAGGAAGCCACCAGAGGTGAGGGGTAGCAGCTAACTAACTCGATGCCATATACACACAAATACACAAAAACAATGGCAGTCCGTTGCCGATTATTTGATTTTCTATTACTCTTACTATTATGCTATTCTTATTATTGTTGTTGTTGTTGCCTAATCATATATAAAAGAGAAAATAAAATAAAAAAAGGTTGACCAATTGCTGACCCCTAAGACTGCCTTGATTATGGTTTGTACAACCTTTCTTCTTCTTTTTTTTTTTTTGTGAATAATAATGTGCAAAATTTTCAGCAACAACAACAACAACGAGAATAACGTCAACGGTATTGCTTAAAACAGCGAAAAGCATTAAACCATTCACTCGTGTTACGTATACATTCGATCACACAACAGGGGTTAAACTAATGTAGAAAAAAAAAATTTCTTTTTTTTTTTTTTTTGATGAAAAGTGTGAATTTATTGTCAAATCACAAGAATTTCTTAATAAAATCTGTCGTACGATTAGTGGTTAAAAGTATACCAACTTTTGTTGTTTAATTTGTATAATTTTCAGGAAAATCGCTTTTTCCCAGCTTGCGTAACTCTTGGGTGACGAAATGCAATAAAGAATTTTTCCCTTTTTTGTTCTTATGATTTTTTAATACGACCAATCAATCAAGTGATGGCTGAAGAGAACAGGAGAGGTTACAGAAAGAGGTTCGGAGGTGGTCAGCCTAGTGGGTTTTCAATCGATGAGTGCCTTTACCGACTAACCACTCATCATAGCTATGACTAAAGAAGACTCTATCGAACTTGAGAGCTGAACCCGCGCGGCTGTTCGGACGGATGACTATAACTTTTCTGGATTTGGCAATATCTCTACATATATATATATATATATATATATGCATTAATATTTATTCCAGCTTTTCATCTAAGAATTACCTGAAATCTTCTTCAGTTCCAAAAAAGATCAGTAGTAGAGGAGATTTTAGTTTCTTTAAATTTTCTGGGCTCTCGACGAATAGATTCATTTAGATCAACTGTCAACAAAGCTAGAGCCTAATGGGAATGTACGCATAGTGTAATTTTTATCAATTACCAGGAGCGTAGAAACGGCTTGGGAGGAAAAATTATTTGCAACAATCCAAAAATGTGAAATGACAAGAGCAGCTAACTCTTAACTCACAAGAAAAGCAATAAACAACATCTCTCTCTTTTTGGGGTAAAAGAAATGGTTACTCCTGACATCCTAGGCATGAGAATAGAGAAAACAGAAGTTCACTGAATTGAAGCATTTATTCGAAATGTCGAAAGAAGGACCCACTAAAACACTTGATAGTAGCCGATATTCGCATTCTTTGGGCTATCGCTTATGCAAGTGGTGAAGAAACACGACCGGCATGAGGTTGCGGTAGACTATAGATTAACCGTTTGAGTCCCAGACGGTTTT
>KK502602.1:21628-32188 GCA_000688735.1 Glossina austeni
TTTTTGTTTTTTAAAAAGGGGGTGATGGTTTTTTAACCTTGCATTGGTTGGGAGCTAAATCTTTTTCCTAATTTTTTTTTTTTTTTTTTTTTTATTTTATTTTAAATAAAAAATCCTCGCTTTCCTTAAAAAAAAAAAAAAAAAAACAAAAAAAACAATACATTAAATGTTTAATTATTTTAATTAATAACGGTGACAGACATTGACTGAAAGATATTTATAAATATTTTTCTTAAAATTTCTTAAAGCGTAACAACAGTTAAATCTGATTGCGTCCAAGCTTGACCAAGTCCAAGCTGACATGAAAAGAAGAAAGTTTTTCTGCTTTCGTCATTAAATTTAATGTTTAATCAAGCATTGCTAAGGTGCGTCCATTCGTTAGCTAATGAGTCTGAATAAACAAATTTTAAACAAAAAAACAAAAAAAATCGGAAAACAACGAAAAATCATTTAATCCATTACAACAATAAAATTAAATTGTGCTTTAAAGTTTCTTCCATGTTTCTTCTCTTTTCGCGATTTGCAGTTTAAAAAATTTCTTAAAGATATCCAGCAACCGTGACAATAGTTGATTTAATGACTTTTAAAGAATTTTCGATTCTTTTTCGTTTTGTGATAATGATAATAAAAGTAAAACAAATTATTAAACACTTTTGTTAAATATTTAGAAAGTATACATGAAAATAAGAAGAAATAGTAGATGGACTTAAGTCGTGTAAATGTTTTGCTGATAATTGTACGAAAAATGACAAAGCGATGAGAAAGTATAAGAATATGGAACACAAGACGGCCCAATAAATAAATCACACAGTAACTGCAATAATCTCATACAGGGATAATGCTGCTGGATGTTAGCATTATCACCTTTTTTCTTTTACGCGTAGTGTTCGCATTAGAGTACCATACCATGGGCTGTCACGACTACGCAGACGGCATTTGTCGATTGAAAACTGACTCTTCATAACTTGTTCGTAGGTATAGTGAGTGCTCTGTCGGTGATTTTAACACTTGACGATCCATATCCCCTTCCCCTCTTCTTTTTGGCAACTATTGAATTACACCCATAAGGGGATATGTTACGAACGAGCGATTAGTCGTATTAAAAAATCAACAATCAACATCATATAAGGTTCTTAAGTTTAGCGTTGGCGAAATCTTATGTAAAAAGAGCTTTTCAATCTTTGATGGTCTCTATAAGATTGCTTAAGATTTTTCGAATGATAGATCCGCGATAAGCGATATGAAAGGGCTTCAAGTGCCAAGTCATATGGAATTATAAGGCATACGGAATTGCTCTACAATTGATTCAGGGTATAAATCAGGACGATTTCAGGCCACGATGACCGGATGGTGGCAACCCTACGTAGCCAGATAACATGTATAACTAGGAAATCGCTTCATCTACAATTGACTGAAAGTATAAATCGGGACGATCTTAAGCCAGGATGGCCGAGTTATACCAGCTCTATTTATTTAGATAATAAGTATAAGTAGAAAATAAGATAAAAATAGGTTTAGTTTAAAGACAACACCCAGTAGGAACGGATTAAAAGGAAGAGAAAAATGTTCGTATACATAACAACACAACACAGAGTGAACAATTGCTCAGACGACTGGTTCCTGTGCCAAGCTACAATCAATGGTTTCAATTTCCTTCCGGTAATTTTATTCGGCCTTGATAAACTCCGACAACGTTGCCCACTATTGCATGAAGTGTTCGTCAATAGAGCAGAAAGAAGAAAATTGAATTTTTCCAAACGATTGAATGTTGGACATGGACTTGGAAGTTTTCGTCCAATTTTCTTAAATGAAAAATGACAAGACCTTAAATAATACGCAACAAGATTTCCAGTCTTTTACAGGCGCGCAAATCACTGACATTTTAGGAATCAGCTGTAATATCTATTTTCACAGAGAAGCTGCCAGTGTAGTGCTGTTCTCTTCTGCGACTGATGCAAATGCAAAGTTTTCTTCAAAATCTTCGAAGAATGTTTGATTTTTATTTCTAAATTCTATTAAACAAAGCTTCGAATTGCATTGACCGAACCTTTAGCAAAGCTTCTCAACACGTTAGCAATGTCCTTGCTTGTTCTATTCCTACGAACGAAAGCTAGGCTCAGGCTCATCTGTTGTAAAGACGCCTCCTCAATTTCTCTCACTTAAGTGCTGATGGTGTTTTTGGTGCTCGCTTTACGAAATTTTACAGTACACCCATCCACCGCCTTCTTGCAGATTTTTTAAGATTAAAATTTAAGAAAAAACGTTACAAAGACTTTTAAGTGTACATACAGCTGCATATCTCTGCTCCATTTTATTTCATTATTTTGGTATCGTTACCAGCTTGCTTACTATATATATTACAAAATAAATATTTGCTGCTCTGTCTATATATATATATATATATATATATATATATATACATAAATACTTGCACTTCTGTCAATGGTTTTTCACTCGAAAGAAGTACAATTTTTGTTACAATGAAATGGATTTTTTTATAAGCTTTACAGTTGTAGAGAAAATTTAACGATTACACATATAACATACTTTTTGAATACCAACATTTTTTCTATATTGGAAGACTCGTATTCGGACCGTCTAGTCCTATGGACATTTTAAAGGTATCTAGAGAACTTAATATCAATAAAATACTAAACTTTAATAAAGCGACTACGCTATCCATATAGTCTATCCTTTAGAAGCAAAGAGCCGATGGTCTTAGTTCTCGGCGCTTATCATACTTCTAATCCTAGAAGTAAACCCTCAGGCCTTAAATAAATATTAGAAGTAATAATAACTTGCTTTCTTATCAGACAAACTTCCAATGGATATTTCGGGGATTTTCATATGTCTAATCAAGCTGAAATTTTGCGTCCACTTTTAACTACATTGACAACTCAATGTAGTTACAGTCAAGTTTGCTGTACATTCGAATTCGTAACCGCTACAAACTACCGGATTATTTTTTTCTTAACAATTCCGTTGACATGGATATGAAAGAAGAGTGTTTGCACAGTACGTCACCAAGCTAGGTTAAATTGAATAGGTTGGATGCCATGGTGGTAGTGAATTATACCTTTCTTAACAAATCGCTTCGATAAAAGAACAAGATTTATGTAAATTTTATTTTTCCGAGTTTTTGTTAAACTATTTTTTTCGTACAATTTTTTAACACATTTTCTGCAAAAAAAAATCTTTTCTTTCTCACTTGGCGCCTCTTGTTCTCTTCTTCTCTTCCCTTTCTATCTTCTATCATCAACGTTCTCCTTCTTCCGTGGCAAAAATTAACTTTTCTCACGCAAGAACTTCAAAATCCCTTTTTTCAGTGCAGGGTTGCATTCTTGTTTTAACAACAATGAAGCGAAATAAGTTTGTGAAAGAAAAAAAAAACCTCATATTCCATTTTCGTACAGATGCTACAGCATCGCCCATAGAATATGCGTTATCTAGTACAGTTTTTGCATAATAAGCCAAAAACCATTTTTTTATTTCTTTTGAAAAGCTGAGGTGTTCTCAGTTTACGTGCTGCTCTAGGCGCCCATTTTCAACGCCATCTTGCGTGCAAGAAATTCCAATGTTTCCGCCCATTTCGAAGTCCATAGCTTCATTTTTTCGGTCAGGAGAATGTCTACAACAGATAATACACGGACTGACATACAGACAGACATACTTAAATCGATTTAGAATTTGATGCTGATCAAGAATGTATATATACTTTGTGGGGGTCTCTGATGTTTCTTTCTGGGCATCGCAAATCTTTCGACAAAATGAATATACGCGTTAGCCTTCTATCACAAATTGTTATAACTGAAGTAAAATGGGGAAAATGAATGTTATTTCTCGTGACAAGACACAAAAACATGAAATGTTAAGAGAATAATATTTTAAGCGTTCCTAGGTTTTATATGTACTCACGTACTCACGTAAAATGGGTGACTGGGGTAAAATTTATTTTGCACTTTTTATTTCATTTGAAAGAAAACTTTTTTTATTTATTTTTTTTATTCTTAATTTTAGCAATTCGTGGAATTTTTTGCTTTTATGTTTTCCATTCTATTTAATTTTTATGTTTTCATAAATGTGTTAACAAAAATTTTATTATCAATAAACGGTTGGAAAAAGTGCATTCATTCGTGATTGTTTTCAATTTACACGGTCTTATGAAGAACGTATTTGTAAATGGGGAGCGATGATTTTATACCCTACAACACTGGTACTGCTACAAAGATATATTAAGTTTGTGTGAATGCATGCAGCACTCGGAAGCTTTCGTTATACCGTTCGATTCCGAGTGACTTTAAACTTGTTTGTCCCTCTTGTTTTCTTGTGTTCTACGCAATGATCGCAATTGTTGCGATATTTTGATGCAACGTTCCGATTAGATCACTCTTCCATCTTCTTCGCATATGATGCCTTACTTTAAAATGTCAAAGAGTAACTGTAGGGAGGTGAATGGTTTCTAATACTGAGGCGTGGTCCACTATAATGTTTTTATTTGTTGTAGTTAAAACACATCAAGTATTCGTCCGTAATAGATTTGACCGATCTTCACCTCATGGCTGGCATGGGTACGTGTAGTCAGACTTAACGATTATCAAAGCAGCACACACGAAAGCATCTTTCCGGCGGAACATTATCGTGATTTGCCTGAAGCTTCCTTTCTCTTTCATTTTAAATGTGAATATTTTCACTTTTATTGATTTTACCAAAATTTTCTCATTGTTTGTAATCTGACAAGAAAATTGAAGGCGAAACCCAAAAAAAAAAGAAAATAATTTTCATTTTCATTTTGTTTTTTTTTTTGTTATTTTAAAGCTTGAGAATGAAGAAAGTTTTCAGCCCTCTTATATGGGACGTTGAGTAGTTGCAAGCGCCATGTAAATGACATAAAAACAATCTGACTGACTGGCATAAAACTAAGAAAATTAATTAAGTAAACGCAACGATATGAACGAATGAATGAAAAAAAAATAATAATATAAAGATGTTTTCCTTTTGCTTACACGTAACGTAATAAGAAGAAAAACTCACAACACACGAGAGAGAGAGAGAAACGTTTGTCAACTTATTAATGTTTTGGTTTATACACATGTGAAGCATTAAAAAATCATGCATCAACCAACAAGCACGATGGGAAGATAAACAATACGCCTGATGGTTATGATAATGATGACGATGATGATCATAATCATGATTACTAACTGTGATGATAACGTTGACAATGGTTGAATGAATTGTATGCCACTCTTCTTATATTTTCTTTTGTTGTAACTAAAGACATTTGAAGAAGAAAATCCTGATTTATATAAAAGAAAAAAAAAGAAAAAAACAAATAATCATAACAATGTAAAAGAAAAAGAAAGTATTTGTGAACCCGAAACGTTAAAACTTTGAATTTCAAGCAAAGAGATTATCGTGAAAATAAATATAAATTAAAATTTTTTAAACACATACATAGCCAGCCGCATAATATATATGCATATGGTATAAATGTGTATGCAGTTATTTATAAACATTGTTTTGAAAAAGAAAAGTAAAAATTTTCATACAGGAAAGACTTGGGCAACATGTAATTTTTGTTAGCAACGGCATTAGCATTAGCAAATAATTCAACAACACTTAGAGCTTTAAATGTTGCGCGCGAACAGTGATTGAATTATATTTAATTACACTTCCAACCCCAGTCAAGAGTGCTTCTGCTGCTGTTGTTGCTGCCGCTGCCGCTGCTGCTGCTGCTGCTGCTGCATAGCAGCTCTTTTATAGCAGAAATTTCTAAAACTAGATATGTTGCTCTTGGTGTTGCTGTTAACAGCATAATTAGCCATTTCAAGATTGCAAGCAAGTGTGTGATTGCGGTTTACTGCTGCTGTCGTTGTGTTGACTATGATAAGATAAATCGTTTAAACTAAATAAAGTGAATAAAGTGTGATTTGTTTTTTTTGTTTGTTTGTTCGTTCGTTCGTTCGTTTGTCAGTTCATCCATGTGGGTATTAAGAGTTCTGCTAAATTTAACGAATTATTTCGTTGATTTCCTTTTTATAAATAGACGCATAACAAAGAAAACTAAACAAATTAATTTCACTTTGTATGGCGGAAAGAAAATGGAAAAGAAAAAGTATTCGATTAAACTTTTTAGGCACAACCAAAATATTTTTCCTTTTATACAGTAAATAAAAGAAGAGACATGTAAAGTATTGTTATAGTCGTGCTATAAGCCTTATACTTATGTGCTATGTAAGCTTAATATATTCCGTCACATAATTCACATTCACATAATTTATAAAATGAACGAACATTGCCGCTGGTTTTTTTGTCTTTTTTCAATATGACGAACGTTCAACATACCGAAACGGCAAACACACACGACGTGATTTACACCGATGTGAATAAAGCGTTTGACAGAGTCAATCATGACTTGTTATTAGTGAAGTTAGTCAAGATTGGTCTCCGGATGCTGGTATGCCTGGTATGGCTCACATTTGAAGGGTCGCATTCAAAATTTGCGAATCAAGTCTTGCTTGTCTGTTGAAATTACTGTTAGATCAACTGCTTCTCGGGATAGTTCTTTGGTCTCCTTCTATTTTATTCTGCTTATAATAGATCTCCTGCCTGTTACAAGTGGCTCTGTCAGTGCGGATGATGTGAAACTTTGTGACTTTGACATTGTTAGGTAAGATTTACTCACACTCTTGCAATAAGTGCATGCATGACTCTGTTTGCACTTCTCGAGAGCTGTTGCAATAAGTTCAACGTATTTTATTTAGGCTTAAATGCTAGAAACAGTTTTATCAAACTACTACGTAGGGGTAATATTTGGTGCCTGTACGTCGTTTAACCTACAATGGACAATAATCGCGACTAATAAGTCAGCATTCGCTCAAATTGCGGTGTGGTAGCATTCATTTTGGCCACAGCTATATGAGTGTTCAGACGGTAAAGGCATAACACTCACCGATGGGTAGGCCATACAGACCCACTGGGTTGCGGTCATCTCTCTATATCTTTGCCTTTCTTCACTTCTTCTGCATTCTGGCCGTGACCGTGCTCGCCGAACAAGCGACCCTGATTGATTGAACACTTAGAAAAAATATTCAGTCCATTATCAGCAAAGCCGTGGCCTCTCTAGATTTTATTAAAAAACCACATATGGATTTTGAAGACCCCATCTATTGACCAAACCGTTGTATATCTCGCTGGCGTGACCGCGCTTCGAATATGCCGTGGTAGTCTTGTCTCGTGTTGCTACTCTGCGAAGCTGGAATCAGTGTATGAGCAATTCCCCGTGTTCGGATTACGCAATCTTGGATGGAGTCTAAACGTAAGGCTGTTTTTGATTCAGCTGCCGTCTCCAGCGAAAAGAGGTTAATGCTACGAGTTTTGTTTCTAAAAGAGCTTAAAAAAGGGTAAAAAGTATACCCATTTATACTAAACGAAATTGGCTTAAAATTCCCGACAAGAGCATCAAGACACCATGAGTCCATTAGTTTAGCTCAATATAGCACAAATTATGATTCCCGTTCGACCTTGCAGATCACAAACTCTGTTCGACAGATAGCGATGAAGTTAGTAAAAGAATACTTGTCTGGATTGCTCGCCGGGCAATAATGCGCAATGCTATATAATGGACAAACTCGTAGTTCCGCTTAAGTAGCCTATGAAGATTTACGTTTTTTTAAGTTAATCGAATGTAAACTTGGTTAGGCATAATTGAACTTAATAATTGGCAAGGCTAGCTTTTCGAAAACGAAGTTAGGTGTAAGCAGCTATTGACATCTGCGTTTCTTCTGATCACCGTGCCGTCAATGGAGATGAACGTTATAGCAAACAAAATCCAATCAGGTCAGTGCAAGCAGGATAATTTTTGGGAGCCAAGCTAGTTGGAATGGCACGTAGATAATAGAGGCTAACGAACTCACAATCACTCGTTGGGTCAAGTCGATTCCATACTTATTATAATTTACTGACATACATAGCTAAAGTTAAGATATATAGAATATTGATCACAATCAATTTGGGAAGCTTTAGAAAAAGTCAATAACTGTTGAAGTTGCAGAGACGATAAAAGCCGAAAAGGTTAGTTAGTTAAATATTGAAATAGCACATGAAACACAAGATGTGTCTTCTGAACTTTGCTTAAGCCGTAACAACATTATTCCGGGTACAAGCGGTCATATAAATTTACGTACTCACACTTCAATTGATAAATATAACGATAAATTGTGGCCAATAAAGGCTAAAAGATAAAACTCAAAATTTCGATTATCCGATAAGAAGCGGCGAACCTCTGTGAAGCGGTTAAGCTTTACCTGATTGCTGCGGAGAACCCGAGTATGTTATAGTAAACAAACTATTGATCGATTTCTAAGCCGCAGACACACAGACAATCGCAGAGACACACAAAGACTTATAGGCAGACATAAGTAAACCTCGGATGGTTTAGGTGCTCATATAGCTCATAAACATATGTAGCTTATAAAGAATACTTGAAGTATATATAGACATTTTACATATCTTTTCCCATTTAACATATCGCCGTTGCGATGATGGCCATAAAAAGAGAAATTCTGTGAAAATTAATTTATTTTCTAAATAAAATATCATTAATAGTTAGTTTTTACATAAGAGAGTACATAAGAGTACATAAGAGGCGCAACGGCTCTTTTTCTTTTAAAGCATAAAATTCTTAATTGACGCGTAAGTTTCTTTAATGCCTTCACCATGCATGGAAGAGATGGAGACATGTTTTTAACTGCCATCAACACGTGACGTTTTTATAGCCCGTAAATCTTTTTAAACGCTTTAAAGAGAAATAATTCTTTTGCTTCTTATATTGGTTTCTGTTAATAGTTTTCAAATCTATTTTACTTTTATTGTGTATATTATATCCGAGATTTATTATAGTAAAGATGAGCATAAAAATCATTGCAGCAATTTATTTGCAATTATTGCGTGCAATCTGTCGCTCAGTAAATACGCGTGCAATGTCCTCAACAAAAGCAATATGAAGTATGGAACGGTTATCCCAAATAAATGCCGGCACTTTATTTGTATGCTGTAAAGGCAATAAACAAAGTGGGACTAAGTGGTTGCCCAAATTGCTGCCACATGAACAAAAAGGAACAGCGTTGATGATCTTTAACTTACTTTGACCGAAAAGCCCGCTCTACAGATTTTATGTCCGCTGACACAGCGGGTTTTTTTTTTTGGCGTGAACCGACGTCCTCCAACGAGTGGAACAATCGCCATAAGATGAGCCCCCACTACTTCTGCAATATCAGATTTATTAAAAATGTATGGCCATTCAATCTCCTCTGTGGAAGGTCGTGATATATCTGGCACCCCAGCGTATAGTGCTTCGAGTTTTTTGAGTTGCCATGGCCACCATAGGCCACCTCTCTAAGTGCAGTTCCCAGCAGTCGCAAGGGAGATATTCTCTGTAGAACATTTGCAGATATTTTTCTCACACTGTCTGGGGCCCTTTAATTTATTTTATATAGTCTTTGATGTTACTTCCGACAACTTATAGCTTTAGTGGGTAGATGCCTATAGGATTTTACTACTCTTGAGATATCCGAATAAAAAAGAAAATGAGTATTAGCAGCTCTTCTTGCAACTCTGGTGATCGTTTAACGCCTTCGCGAAACTTTGGGGTAACCACATCCAACACGACGCTCCGTGAAGAGCCATGTCAAGGCAAGAGAACGTTCTCCATTATTACACATGCTAGAAGCGATCTTTCGTTGGGCAACTTAAATTTTGAAAGATCCAACAACTGATGGCAAACGAAGACGTTTAAATACGTGCCGGTACAGCTCTGGACTTTTCAAATTAAACCCAGTTGAAGTCACGCTTGCCTTTGGTCACTGAGCTGCTCTTTGTGGAAGAAATGTTCTTCAGAAGAAGTTACTCTACACAGCTCCCATTGTGCTAACACCTACTAATTCCTCACAATCCCATTAGAATTAACTGGATACGTACATCAGTTTGATCGCTTCCATAGCAGAGTTCATCTATTGATGAGAAAAAAAGAGACCGTTACCAGGTTATAGATAACAACCCTCAAGTCTTTCTTTGTCCTTGACTGTTCTGTTAAACGGTTATCTTTATAACATGGACCATGAAGGAGTGGCACTTTCGGCACTTCTACGCCCTCACAAAAGTATATAGTTCCCCCGCCAGGTTTCGTGGACGATCCGCTAACTATCAGCAACATTTTGATCTATCACGGAACAATACGAAATTCAAGTTGACGATTTGCGCGAAAACGTTGCAATTTCCGAAAGTTTCGCAAAATGTTTAGCACAATTTATCGGAGAAAAAGTTTTCGTTAGAGGTTGAAATTTGTTTTGTTGATATTTCGTTTTTGCTCTAAAGTGTGAAATTGCGGAACTTGACTATATTTATGCGATGCTCGCTTGACCTTTACTTTTCTAAGTCGGTTCTGGTTTGGAAAAAGTCGAAACACGGTAGTGCATCAAATTTCATCAAAATGACTCAAAAATGGTGGTCTGTAAGTTGCACATAAAACCCAGACGGACAAACAGCAAATGATTCTGATTC
>KK502602.1:54249-66876 GCA_000688735.1 Glossina austeni
GAAAAGCCATTACATGAGTAAGTGTATTAAGAAAAGTGCTGTGCTGGGCCATAACTTTCCTTTAGAAAAAACCACGCAACTAGACCTACTTAAAAATTCTTGCATGCAGTTGTTGCAAACATTATAGCGAAACTAGCGAACTTCACTTCTCTCGTATTCGTTACAGTAAACATTAAACTTTTGCTTAAAACACTGTCAACGTATTTTAAACGGATTTAGTTCATCATAGAGACGGTTGACATAAAGACTTATAATGATTTTATTTTTCATACTTTTGCTATTTTTATTGTAAAAATGTTTTTAAAATTTGCAGACATATTAATAAAATTATTATTTAATTGGTGTCCGGTAAATGTGAAAAAATTCTTACGATTGTCAAAATATTATTTAATCGAAATTTTTTTTTTCGTTTTCCTTTTTTTTCTTTGTTTTCGTTCGAAGGGTCTTGAGTTGCGTTCTTCAGAATTGGAACCAATATTAGCATCACTCTCCAAACCTCATGCCGAAGCTATTAAGCAACGTGTACGTACTCTCAATCAAACGGTACGTGGACGCAGCAAAAATCGCCAAAAGCGTAAGCCAGACATACGGGATGTCTTTCGAGATTTTGATGTAAGGATTTACTCCACACATTCAAACGAAAAAAAAGAAAAATTGAAAAATTGCTTTCTTTCTTACAGGAATCAAGTACCGGTACACGTTCACGGAGTGCTACGCCGGATTCTTTGGATTCGATACAAGGCGATGAAGTTTGGGGTAATGCTTCCATGTAAGTTGTGATCTGTAATCTGGGAATATTAAAAAAAAAATTGAGAGGAAAAATTCCAAAATATATTTGATGATGTCGTTTAATGAAAAATTAAAAAGGATTTTAATTAAAAAAAAAGAAACTGAGAAATATTGTGGAAATGTTTTAGTTTTTGATTTGTATAACGTTCTGTCTTGATTTAACCTCATGGCTTCATTGAAGGCCACCAAGGGCCGCATAAAACGCAAAAATGGTCTGCATCTACTTATGTAGTAAAACTTTATATTTATCTAAAGGTTTAGCTGTTTGAGAAATTCCGAGAATGATTCCACCTTTAGGAATAGTAAGACATCGTTTCAAACTTCTGTACGATTTATAAAATTTAGAAAAAAAAAAAAAACGAAGTAAGAGGCCCACCTTTAAGTACCCTACAACACTCCACCTATTTTATAATTCATGTAAACGCTTTTTAAACCGAATCGTTATATGGGAAGTGGTCGAAAAATTGAACCGATCCGGGTCATTTTCAGTAGCACTCGTACATGGGGCAAAACACGGCAGTCTGCGAAATTTCATCAAATTATCTCAAATTCTGGACTGTGGGACGAACGGACAGACAAACTTTAATCGATTCAAAAATTTATTCTGAAATTGATTGGATGTATTTCACGTCGTTCTTCGGATTGCACACATCCTTCTATCACAAGTGCTGCAGTATATAAATCTCAAGATAGATAAAAATAATTCGCTCAAAAGCTGAAAGTGGGAGTTAATGAAACATTAGAGAATTTTGCCTTTTATTGCTTTACATTTCAACTTCTTTCCTTTGAGATGGAAAGTGGGCGCTCTTTAGTTCACGTTCTTATAGCAGAATCGTGAATCTTTTTTGTTAGATTTTAATTCAAGGTACAATTCACATTAGTGCAGTTATTATTGCCAGTGTGTGCGATGGACTGAGGATTGAAACGATCTTCACTCTTTCAACTTAATAGCTCGTAAAGGATTTTTTGGTTGAGAGTGCGATGGGGTTGAAATCTATCCTTTACTTTCTTGCTTTGTTGTAAAAAAGTTTCTGATGCGAAGGCTTATATCGGAGGTGGCCGATATCCTGAAATCACGTTGTATAGATTTATTAATGTTAATGGTCTTATCCGAAAATTTACTATTCTTCCCATAGTATTTTCATCGCACACTTTGTTGCTATGTAACATCTTATTGTTCATTAGTAGGATTATATGAAGTTAGGTCCGAAAAATACCCTCCAAATTTTTTACATTCATTCATTTCAATGGTTTTTTTCACTGACACTCTCATCAGGAACAATTACGAAATTTATTGGGAGAATGGGTATAAATAAGATTTGATTTCATTTTTTTTGCAACAAATCATTCTTTGGTTAAATTGTATAAGTTAGGACCAAATTTTCGGAAAATGTTTTTCTTTTTCCTAACTGCGGTCATGTGCAAAAAAATTCCATTTAAATTTTTCATATTCACTTTGTCAAAATACTCTTTATAACCTACACCACTTGCGGTACAAGGGAAATTAAGCTTGTGCGAACGGTTGTAACACTCAGAAGGAGTTGAGATAGACCTACCCTTTAATATACCGATCGATTCAGATTCGGTCTAAGCTTGTCTGTCTGTCTGTCCATGCGATCTTTCTGTTCATCGTAAAGGCCGTTACATTCGAGATCATTTCATGAAATTAGGTACACTGGCGGACGTTGTTGCAAAAGGGATGGGGAACGGATAGCCTTATTTTTAATTGCCGTTATAAGAAAAAATATTGCGATATTTAGAATTTCGCGGCAAAAATCCCTTAGTAATAGTACATCGACATTCCAAATTGATGTAAAAACTTGTGTGGATCGGAAGGGCCAATTTTGCAATTTTGCGAATGGGCCCTTGCAATATAACAGTCGCTTCAGGAACTGAATCTTAATATGGTTAAAAGTTTAATTTTCAATACTTCTGAATGAAAATTCATTGACTATAGTAATTTAACATAAAAAAGAACCTTAAAGATTTCGACCACATATATGTCTCTTTTTTGTGTTCCAATCCTTATAGGTTGCTAGTGAAACATAAAACTTTATTACCTATAAAGGTCTAATTTCTAATCTTTTATTACAAGATTGTCATTAGTAAATAAAACGTGGGGAGTTTGGATCACAAAAACCTATTTTTAAACCGTACCATATACAAGGACTCTCATGAAAGCAGCTCGGCTAAGCTTTCTGTAAGGTTTGTTATGTCATCACTGACTGGAAAATATTTGACAAACTGATTAAATTTGCTAAATGTAGACCACGTTGTCCTTTGAGTTTTCTCCAATATGAGAGCCTATGGAAACCTCACGCATTGACATGGAAAAAATGTGTAAGTTTTCGTGTTAGAGTATTTAATGGTTGACCTTGTCCTTGTGTTCTCTTACTTGCTTTTCACTTCCCTTTTGTCTTGGAGAGAGATAAAATAGTTTTTAATGATTTTAATAAATCATCTTTCAGGACTAAATTTCCGGACAATGTTTCGAAAATCGCGTGAATTCGCTGAATTCACATGTGCTAAGATGACTTTTTATTATTCTCGAAAAATATTCATTTATTCACCAATACCTATTTTGTCGCCTTCAAAGTAATTCCCTTTTTGGCAGCGCGTTTTCCCAACCCTTGAAGAACTTCTGGTACCTGCTTTTTGGTATGGCCATAAGCACTTTCGGTGATGCTATGTTTTTCTTCGTCCTTTCATGGGTCTTTTCGGTTTTGTTTTTGATCATAAAATTACAAACAAACAATCGTACAAATTTTTAGCAATTTCTACAGCAAAACTACACTGCCATAGGTTTCATGCCCATCACCTCCGAAAAAATTGCATCGCATGAGCTAACCGATATGCCGACAACTTCAGCAACTTCACTAATAGTCATTCGACGATTTGCCATAACCATGTTTTCGGTGTCGCTCATTGACGTTCTGGGGTATCCAGGGGGGTCATCGTCATTAGCATCTTCCGGGCACTTTTTTTGCTTACATTAAAGTCTTCGTACATCGCACTCAACATTTAAAGCACCGTACCATACCATGCCATAAGCGGTGTAACGCTACAATTAACAAAGTACCTAGGCACAGAACAAATGTCGAATTTCGCTAAGCATGGAATTTCCACATTTTGGAAAAACAAGTAATGCGACCAAATAATGTTTTTTAATATTTTACCTGCGAGTGTTGGCTAAAATCGCATTTTGCGAAGATGGGTATTTCACAAAATTTTTGATAACAAATTACATGAGATAGGGATTAAAAAATATCCTTAGATATAAAGAATAAGATTCGAAATTAAATTTCTTTCGGGATCAACCCCTAATATCTAAAGAATTGTGATATTCTTTGCCTGTTTAACATCTTTATAAGAGGGACATTCGAACAGGACAACTTAGTTTAATCGTGACCTTAGTGAAGCAAAGTGCTGTGTAATAATTAATTTTCGAGTTTCTATATAGAAGTGCTTGTAAGGACAAAACGTCCACGTTTCCAGAATCAAAATTCATTATAAAAAAATTAAAATCATGCTTTTCCGATCAATTTTGAAGATTTTCGGAAATTTTGGCAACGGCAAGAAAGAAAGGTATAATCGATTAAAAATTTTCAAAAGAAAAAAAAAAAAACAAGAATAGTACCAATAAAAGATAACTCAAAGCTTTTTGGGAAAATTGAAAAAAAACAAATATCTCAACGTAGGCCATTACTTTTGCATAGACAGATTTTCATATAAATTGTGGAAATTGAAAAAAAAAGTTATTGTTTTCAAGTTTTTTTGTAATATTAAAATAAATTTTTCCTTATGCAGAATATTTTCTTCTCTCTTTCATGCTTCTCTAGACCATGTTTCGTAACCAATTATGATAACAGCAATGTGGATAATGGGATTGTAAATGGTGGTAGAAGCAGTCATTCGCCATTGTTTTCGGGGAAAAATCTGAAACAAAAATTACGACGAACACCAAGCGCCCCATTGAAGAGTGCTACAGATATATTTCGTGGAACGCATGTACGCTGTGATATACCAATGTACTCGGCCGATGGTATAGAGTTGCTGGGTTTTTCACGTATTGGAACCATACATATATCAAGAAATCGTTCAGGTTCAGATCCTTCGTGTTCGGTGGGGTAAGCATTTAAACGGCATTTCTCATTAATAATATCGTTCTCATACATTCGCATACTCCTATAGTCGTAGTCGTGGCCAAATGATGAATCAAGACTCGCAAAGTGATAATAACACGTCATCGGGGGACTCGAGTGATGAGTGCCTGCTTAGCATAAAGCATTTAGCGGACATACCAACAAAAGAAAGTGCTCCGCAAAAGATTTTAAATAAAATAAATCTTTATACACCGCCTCAAAGTGCTCAGAATTCACCATCGTCGCGCGATGGTGTCAGTTTTGAAAGCATGTGCCGTAAGAGTTCTAGTCAAGATGTTGTGGTATGTATGAAAAAACCAGAAAATTTATATAGAGATTAAAGAAAAAAAATGTATGTCACCTTTTTTATAGGATACTGTGGATAGCAGTGATGTATCGCTGGAATTTTACTCTGACATTGATACCATTAATGAAGCGGAATTGAAGCGCTTGCAGCCCTTGTTTTGGTTGGAAGTGGCTTCAATTTTCGATCGCAATAATGTGCAATTTGATAAAAGAAAACCCGTGAAGAGGCGTCGTAAAGAAGAAGGCAATCTTTTTGGTGTCTCCATAAATGCTTTAATACGTCGGGACCAGCAAGTCACTGGCAAAGATTCGACATTGGTGCCTTTGTTTTTGGAGGGCCTGTTAGCAGAGCTTACCAAACGTGGCGCCCGTGAAGAAGGAATTTTACGTGTCGGTGGCCACAAACAAAAGGTAAGAGGAAGAGAAATCGACAAGTTTTATAATACTTTGCTTATGTTGCGCTTTGCTTTCATTTTTTTTTTTTTTTAGACTGAAATACTTTACCAAGAACTTGAATCGCATTTCTATCAGAAACCCAAAAAATATGAACAACTCTTAAGCACGGCCAGCGTGCATGAGTTGAGCGCTTTGCTTAAGCGTTGGCTACGCGAATTGCCTCAACCTTTGCTAAGCAATGAACTCATACAATTATTTTATCAGTGTCATGCACTCCCGCCTAACGATCAAGCCAAAGCTTTGGCGATTATATGCCAATTGTTGCCGCATGAGAATCGTAATACGTTGAGATCATTGTTGCGTTTTCTTAATTATGTTGTCGAACAAAAGGAAGCAAATAAAATGAATTTGCATAATGTTGCTACGATGATAGCGCCGTCCTTCTTTCCGCCACGTTTCGTTCATCCAATTAATAAGAACAGTATCGAAGAGCAGGTGAAAATGGCCGCACAATGCTGTTGTTTAACTAACATTCTAATTATCAAAGGCGAGGCTTTATTTCAGGTGCCAAATAATCTTATTGAAGAATCCCGCTCAAGCAAAAGGGTAAGTAAAATTCATGAGAAACACAAATTGCAACAGAAATAAATGAGTTTTTTTTTTTACTTTTAACTTTACTTAGGGCAAGCGTGGCTTACATCGCCGGAATAAGAACAGTTCTTCTTCGCTTTTACCGACAACTCTTAATAATAATAACAATAACACCTCAAATATTAACAACAACAACAACAACAATAGTAATAATAATAATAATAATAATAACAACAACAACACCAATACGATAACAATAGGTATAGATGGTGGCATGATAAGTCGCACGTCTCCATCTCTAGCACCACAACCACCTAGATCGCCTAATGTTAATCCCGGTCATGTTCACCGCTTAATCATTTGATGGCGAACATGGCAGATGAAACAACAGGAAACAGTAGTAGTAGACCAAAGTCACCATCAATCAATAATCTATGTTTAAAGCGTGTGTCTGTGATGGTCTGTTTTAGAAATGGTGTCTAATTGTGTTACATATTTTTCATATATGATAGTTGAAGAAAAAAAAAAAAGCAAGAAACAAAAGTTAAAAAGAGAAATAGTTTATAGAACATATTGCTGCAGAGAGGAAAAGAAAAAATATTTTTCTTTATTTTTTTTTTTTTTTTTTTTTTTGTATAATTAATATATTATATTTAATTTTTATTTAAGTTGTTCACAAGCACAATAATCATACGAAAATGTGCATTCATTTCTTTACATAATACCGAGTTATTGGGAATGACCGCGCCTTGTAACAAAGCATCGTTTATTGTAACTCCGGCTGATGGTTATTCAGACGATTATTAAAAATTGAAATTTAAATGAATTTAAATGCAAATGGAAAATAAATTGAAAGCGATAATGAACGCACGTAAATTTAAGTGAAACTTTTTCGGTACATAAACTCAAAATTATTAAAGAGTGCATGAACTCGAAGAAATTGTATTATTAAAAAGAAGAAGAAGAAATGTAAGATGTTTTCCAGAAATATGCATAGTCCGGATTCTGTTTGTAGAGAGCTTTCTAGTTAATCCTTTTTTAGTTGTCCCATATATGAAAACATGGCCAAGATAACAATTTCTTCTGAATCTATCGGAATTCCAAATATGTTCTAAATTCAATATGTATAAGCATTTTCTTTTTAATGATATCTAGATTGCGTTAGAAATTTTATCAATTTGTTGTTAATCTCTCTACATCCATCTATCCATATAAGCACATTTTCTATCGTAAAGGAAGGAAGGTCAACAAAGGATTTTATTTTACTTTTAAATAATCGTTTAAAACCAAAATTTGTTTTTAGATATACACATATATATATATAATACGCATAAACATAACTTAATATATATATATATGTATATGTAAGTATGTATGTCCCGACATTTACTAAAATGTTTTAATTTTACATATGTATACAATTAGTTTATATACATATATATATATATATATATATATATATGTATACATGTACAGTATGTAACTAAACTGGATATATATATAGATTGGGTATTTGCAAATTAATAAAGTATAATCTAATAAAGAATAAAAAAAATGTAAATGCAACATGCAAGGAAAAGTAAGTATCAAAAACAAGAACAAGCATTGGAATCACGTAATCGCAGCATTACATTACTACATCAATTTCCTCATATTAAATATGGCCAAAATAATGGCGAGAACAATGTGAGCAAAAAGAGTAAAAGATAAGATGGTGGCCGCAGCCTAAGAAGCGCTTCCTTTCCATTCACTTCACCTACAATCAAGGTAAACTTTGCCGCATATAAGCTTTGAACCCGCGAGCACTGAACTCTTTCCCATTCGTTGGCTCATCCGACTTGGAAAATTTTTTTTTTATTTAATTCTTAATGTCTTGTCGCCATATAAACGACCATTTTTCATGGCAAGGATGTTCGAAGAGGAGATGTGCATGCTCGAAACTTATCACATTAACTTTTCGTAGTTTGAATCACGTTATTCTGGAACGATTTTCGTCGTGCATGTGTCACGTTCTGGGCGCTGGCTGACCCTGTGTTCTTACTGTCAGCTCCCGTGTCAGCGGTAACCACGATGAATTATAAAAAAAAAAGATGTAACAGTACCTGCAACGCAGGGACATACTGTGGCGTTCGTCGTGCTACGATTCATTAGAAAAGCAAAACGTAGTGTACTTTGGCCTTCTGACTAACTACGAATTTACAAATATTTTTTTGTTAGTTAAATTTTAAAAGTATTATTATTAAAATAAAAATATTAAAGTAGGCCAGCGCGCATCAGTGTATGCTATACACCGTTTCGCTTAGAACAGTTGTTCATACAGTTTTCGTAGGAGTAGTCAAAAACGCTGTCCGATCTCAACTACTTGCATTTCAAACATTGCGGCCTGTAGGTTGAGCATAACGGACAGAGAGACAGATAAGCTTAGTTCCTGAAAGGATATGCGGTTACAGTTACTTCTCTATTGCGAACGTCGATTTTCAGATCAATATCTAGTGAACAATTTCTATAATCATGTCGTTGATGTCTCCAACCAGTGGCTGCTACGAATCTTAAGCTATACTTTTAGCTAGCCTGTGACGTTATTATGGGTCCATAACCCCTTTCAATGAAAGTTGCATGACCCACTTTTCCATTTCGGGTACAAACCGCACATAATTACTGATCAGTCAGATAAGATTAAATTGACTCAGCAACGTATACACTTTAAGGAGTCTTTTGTACTTCTACAACAGACACCGTTTTCTTTCGATATGATTAATGAGACCGAGTTTACCGAATTTATTGAGATAAGGGGCTTAAATTTAGATAATGAAGCCCAAGAAAGCTTTATCTTGTAGGCCAATGGATACGAATCCGAATGAGGAAGAGAGTTCTATGAGTTGGTTTCATCAAGCAAAGATATGAATAACGAAATCTATTACGGGGCATCGGTATAGCAAGGACTTCAAACGGGAACACTCGTTTCTTACTGGCAACGATGTCCAGCATTGGTATGCCATAACAACCTTTTGGCAAAACGTAACTATAGTAGATTTGCTTTTACACATTAAACCAACCTGCCCTCGACATATAGCTGTTGATCGGCATTTCCGTCTCTAGGTTCATAGTCGACTCACTGTAACACGTAATGAGTTTATAGTTGTCGAGGAAACATATATTTTACTAAAGGATGAAAAACGTTTCCATCGTTAAATTGGTCTCGAACAACGTACTGGAAAGGAAAAAATAAAGTAAAATTTTCTGAGGAAGGGAAAATGTTTAATACAATTAATGCGTAATGATCAGCAAACTACCTAATGTTGTTAATGACGGAAATTCCGAAATGTTGGAAGAAGTCAAAAAGTGAAAACAATTTATTTTCAATGCTTCTTTTACCTCCCAATGCAATAAAATAAACGCATGTTATGACGAAAGAAATCAAGCAAAAAATGCTGGAAGGAAATTAAAGGGAAAATTCATAACTGTTTANCACCGCATGTAAGGATTCTTCCAATATGTTAGCCTTCACGAAAAATATGTTTTTGTATAAAAATAATGTGTAGCTTTTCGTGAATTAACCCTAAAAATTGTATGCACATTAGGCAAAGGGGTGTAGAGTATCTAATAGTCGCCTTTACCTGACACTACATACGAAATTCAGATTTTTCTCTGCTGCTTCACAAAAACAACGGCAGCAATGCTGTTTAAAAATCATATGGAGTAGTCAATCGTATCGATGTCTATACGTCATCGGAGGAACTTATTGAATAATTCGCTAAAAAGACCGAAATTCTTGGTATCGTTGACATAAATATTTAAGTTCACCGAACGGTTGCAACGAATTTATTTATTCGAAATTTTAGTTCATTTTAAACAAATTTTTTTCGTAATCATTTACTGCAACATCAAACCCGATAAGTTTAGAATAGTTCTCGCATTACATAAAAGTGTCATTTGACCATTACATATATGAATATACATGTGTATAAACAATTGAAAAAGTGTCAGCTTAAGACGAATTTTAGTTAGTCGCAGTCATTAACTGATAAGAAGTTTAGGATTAAAACAGCAGAGGGCTTTGATCTTAATGAATGGAAGACATAGGCGCGGCTAACCGTCACCGTAACTCGTTCGAATTTTTCTATGCAATCAGGCTATAGAGACTGATTATAGAAATGTCTTGTTCTTAATGTTTTTAATTTTTATAAGAGTCTTGTACACTGCACGACTTGTGGTACAAGATTGTGTTAAGTTAGTGCGGATGTATGCAACATCTGGAAGGATTGTACCCACCCATTTAGAATCGTTTCATAAATCGATTTGTTCGTCTGTCTGGCTTGTTCTTATGTCCAATCCACAGGCCGTAATTTTCGAGATATTTTGTTAGAATTTGGAACACAAATGTGTTTTGGCTCAAGGATCAACACTATTGAAAATGGCTCGGATCAGATTACTTTTTAAATCACTTCCCATATAACAGCTTATTTTGAAAAGCCATTACATGAGTAAGTGTATTAAGAAAAGTGCTGTGCTGGGCCATAACTTTCCTTTAGAAAAAACCACGCAACTAGACCTACTTAAAAATTCTTGCATGCAGTTGTTGCAAACATTATAGCGAAACTAGCGAACTTCACTTCTCTCGTATTCGTTACAGTAAACATTAAACTTTTGCTTAAAACACTGTCAACGTATTTTAAACGGATTTAGTTCATCATAGAGACGGTTGACATAAAGACTTATAATGATTTTATTTTTCATACTTTTGCTATTTTTATTGTAAAAATGTTTTTAAAATTTGCAGACATATTAATAAAATTATTATTTAATTGGTGTCCGGTAAATGTGAAAAAATTCTTACGATTGTCAAAATATTATTTAATCGAAATTTTTTTTTTCGTTTTCCTTTTTTTTCTTTGTTTTCGTTCGAAGGGTCTTGAGTTGCGTTCTTCAGAATTGGAACCAATATTAGCATCACTCTCCAAACCTCATGCCGAAGCTATTAAGCAACGTGTACGTACTCTCAATCAAACGGTACGTGGACGCAGCAAAAATCGCCAAAAGCGTAAGCCAGACATACGGGATGTCTTTCGAGATTTTGATGTAAGGATTTACTCCACACATTCAAACGAAAAAAAAGAAAAATTGAAAAATTGCTTTCTTTCTTACAGGAATCAAGTACCGGTACACGTTCACGGAGTGCTACGCCGGATTCTTTGGATTCGATACAAGGCGATGAAGTTTGGGGTAATGCTTCCATGTAAGTTGTGATCTGTAATCTGGGAATATTAAAAAAAAAATTGAGAGGAAAAATTCCAAAATATATTTGATGATGTCGTTTAATGAAAAATTAAAAAGGATTTTAATTAAAAAAAAAGAAACTGAGAAATATTGTGGAAATGTTTTAGTTTTTGATTTGTATAACGTTCTGTCTTGATTTAACCTCATGGCTTCATTGAAGGCCACCAAGGGCCGCATAAAACGCAAAAATGGTCTGCATCTACTTATGTAGTAAAACTTTATATTTATCTAAAGGTTTAGCTGTTTGAGAAATTCCGAGAATGATTCCACCTTTAGGAATAGTAAGACATCGTTTCAAACTTCTGTACGATTTATAAAATTTAGAAAAAAAAAAAAAACGAAGTAAGAGGCCCACCTTTAAGTACCCTACAACACTCCACCTATTTTATAATTCATGTAAACGCTTTTTAAACCGAATCGTTATATGGGAAGTGGTCGAAAAATTGAACCGATCCGGGTCATTTTCAGTAGCACTCGTACATGGGGCAAAACACGGCAGTCTGCGAAATTTCATCAAATTATCTCAAATTCTGGACTGTGGGACGAACGGACAGACAAACTTTAATCGATTCAAAAATTTATTCTGAAATTGATTGGATGTATTTCACGTCGTTCTTCGGATTGCACACATCCTTCTATCACAAGTGCTGCAGTATATAAATCTCAAGATAGATAAAAATAATTCGCTCAAAAGCTGAAAGTGGGAGTTAATGAAACATTAGAGAATTTTGCCTTTTATTGCTTTACATTTCAACTTCTTTCCTTTGAGATGGAAAGTGGGCGCTCTTTAGTTCACGTTCTTATAGCAGAATCGTGAATCTTTTTTGTTAGATTTTAATTCAAGGTACAATTCACATTAGTGCAGTTATTATTGCCAGTGTGTGCGATGGACTGAGGATTGAAACGATCTTCACTCTTTCAACTTAATAGCTCGTAAAGGATTTTTTGGTTGAGAGTGCGATGGGGTTGAAATCTATCCTTTACTTTCTTGCTTTGTTGTAAAAAAGTTTCTGATGCGAAGGCTTATATCAGAGGTGGCCGATATCCTGAAATCACGTTGTATAGATTTATTAATGTTAATGGTCTTATCCGAAAATTTACTATTCTTCCCATAGTATTTTCATCG
>KK502602.1:71533-84994 GCA_000688735.1 Glossina austeni
CTGGCTAAATTTATATAATAATAATAATAATAATAATAATAATAAATATAAAGTTTTAAGGATATCCAATTTAGATATTTGTTTGGATTGTTGCTTTCCTTGTTTGATTATGTACTTTGTGCCTCCTTGCAACGATTAGAGAACTTCCTTCGATTTGGTAGTATACACTCGATCGGGTAGTATACATTCGCAAAATGATAGCATCGTAAAAATCTCTCGATATCGGTAGCGGTGGGTCGAGTCCTGATCTGTAGAGTGCGAATATTAATGGAATGTTCAGAAACTATACTAAGCCAGTTGAAGTCAACCCACCGTGCATGAGTTGAGTTATATTTTCCTAATGATGAAAAAGTCGATAAGTTTTTTACATAAAATACAAATGAAATGATTATAAAAGACATCGAAATATCCTATAAGTCTGTTTTGCTTTAGTGAGAAAATAAAGAAAATTGATTTATTTTTATATAGAATTCATCACAATGCAAGCGCCTTATTATTATTGTTAGTTTACCGCCTTGTCTGTCGATGTGGTGACAAGAGAAACCGAAAATACATGAAATTTTTGCTGAGCTCTCGTTCACATGGAGAAAAGTAAAATTTTTGAGAATTTTATTACGCAAATCAAAAAAAAAGAAGAATAATTGATCTGGTCATAGCTTTGTGTTAAAAGTCTAGAGTTTTCTTTCGAAACGGATGGATTTTCATGGTTATTTGTCAATAATCCGAACTCTTCTGTTAAACAATGTCTCTGTCGTGTTTATTACAAAATTTATGTGCGTAGATAAAGTGTGTTTTTCTTAACGATATAAAATCACGCCATCTATGCACTGTTGGATTTGTTAGTGAAGACACGACAATAACTTTTTGAAGGTGGAGAGAAATGCTTAGTTTACTGTAAAATCTTTTATATTATTATAGCACCTGCATGCGTTTGTGTGCGCACGTGTAATTTCTTTTAATTTAGTACATTTACTTTCAGTTAATTTCTCTTCTTTTTGTTAACAAAAACACGAATTTTTTTCTTTTTTTTTTTTAATTATTCATTCCTTTCAATACCTTTGTGGAATTGAAATGTCATTCCAAGTCTTTACTGTTTTCGAGGTCGTACAGACATCGATCATGCTAAATGCAGTTGACGTCCAAAAAATCAGATCAAAGCAGAAAAGTAAAAAATTCGAAAAATATTCTCTTTAATCGAGAAGTGAAGGAACAAGAGCAAGCCGACGTTCCACAGATATTACAATTCAGCCCTTAACCGAATGGGCAAAGCCTCTGTTCGCACAAATAGAACAAAACTCAACCTGTTGCAATTTGAATGTAGAAGTAGCTCTAGCTGAAGATCGAATTACCGTCCTGCCCGCCATATTCGCCAGGTCTAGTTCCCAAGGGCTACTATCTGCTTGCGAATTTGAAAACTCCAATGTTCCGGAGAATTTTGTGGCCTCCATTGCGATTATCTTCGGCGTACGCTGAATAAATCAATAGCACTAAATGGAAAACTTTTGTTTTATGTAGAGAAAGGAAAAATCATCCAATTTAATGGTTACGTATTAAATATCTATTAGAATGACTTTCTCTACGTTTGTTATTGCGCAGTTTTTTTATTTCCAAACTATGCGAAGTTGTCAGTCTTTTATGCTTTATTGTTGATTGACAAAATTGCCATTAAATTCAAGCATTAAAATAATTATGTAACGATTTATTCACAATTTTTTGTTAAAAAGTTCAAATAACAAAGAAAATATTAATTTATTATTATATTAATTAACGAATCATTCTTTTTGTTGATATGTAATAATAAGGAGACCAGATATAAATAAATATTTTTGGTTTCTTTGCTTTGCATTTATTATTACAGGGAAATAAAAAAAAGGTCAATATATGAGAAAAGCGTATCAGTTAACATATTTAAAAACTAAATGGAAAACGCATGAAATTTGTTTCGCCCTTTAAAAAATTCAAATTTTTTTACAACATAGAGGTTACCGTTTGAAAGAATAATAATAATAAATAATTGTGTAATGTTTTCTCTTTACACATACGGATCAGCTGGTTACCTTAGCCCTATGCTCTCTTAGCATTATGCTCTCTCATCACTAGTGCTTAGGTACAATTGTTGATGCTCTCATTCTAATCGCTATCAAGACGAACATATACACACATGTAACTGTTTTAATATTTAACTAGAATGCGTGTTCGGCTTAATGAGTGAAAAAAAGAAAAAAATTCCTTTCGGGGAGGCAGACGTTGCTTATTAAAGCTGTGATGAAATTATTAGATTTTTCGCGCTTTGTTGTTACGTGCGCGCTAAAACTTGCTTCAATGAATCCATTTAGAAAAACGGTAGCTATTAATGGTGTGATCAAATTTTTCGATTTTTGTGTGGGCAGCTTTATAAATTACTATTTGTGAGATCCGGATTAAGTGAAAACAATAAAAAACTAAGTTCATGCAAATGGTTTTGCGTGTCGCTTACTAACTTGTATAAAATGTCTTCTTTTCGAAATTCGAATTAGAGAAAAATAATTAATAACTAAATGAGTTTATGAATGTGTGTATGTATGTAATCTTTTTTTTAAAGTGCTCGCTGTATTGTTTAATAATTTTTTCTATTCATTCATTCATTTTATTCCAATTGTCTTGACCGAAACCCGAATTGCGTGAAATTAATGAAATTATTTTTTTGATTTCCTGTCCATTCATTATTCGTATAATCCTTTGAGTTTTAATGAAATAACTGCTAGTAACTTAACGTAATTTGCGTAATAAACTTTCAGACTTTAAATCCATTCTTTACGGTAAAGCTTAATGTACTTAGCATCCAGCAAGTGAAATATTTATTACCGCTGAACCGTCAATTAATAAAGAGTAACTTGGTAAGTCGTTCATCTATATCACTACATTTATAGTAAACTTCCTTTATATATAAAAAAATTCTACGTAGTTGTTAAGATAAAACGACAAACTCGAACAAATTTGGCCAAAAAATAAAGGAGCAAAAATTGTTCTTCATCTTGAAAAAAATACTTAAGCTGTAATCAAGAATTAAAGTAAAATTAATTTTCTTTGATAATCACGATTATAGTGATCTAGAGGCTCTTTCCTTCGATTTGGAAGCATTTTTCATTGACTTAGAAGTAGTCTCGTTTGGCTTAGAGGAACGTTTCCTTGAGTTGGATGTTAATTTATTCTTCTAGTACGCTAACGGATGACTTTGAGCAGTGCTTATGTTAATTTCAAAGAATTTCCAAAAAGAAAGATATGTTAGTAAAGCCTCGTCAAGATTACCTTTGAGTAGATATGAGGATGAAAGCGATTTCGAAACTATTAGTGCCTCTATCGAGATATGAAAAGTTTGGGACGTTGATTATGAATTCTGTTATGTAATTATATATTTTCTTGCGATTTTTTCCATTATTTCCCAAATTATAATTGTTAGGTGTGAAACGTGCGATTCTGTCTTCGATATAAAAACGATGTAAAACCGATCTCCCGCTGAACATTATTCCATTGATCTATAATTAAAGTTAAACAACATTACTTCAAAGCCGTCAATCAGTTTCATAACATTAAGTTTAAATAAATGTAAAAAAAATTATCGTACTCTCGACAGAATACTTCATTGGGTCACATAAACTACAGAAAGTAGAGATGTTGATCGATCTTATAAGAAGTTTCGGTTTAATCTGTACTCTGTCTAACTCCTTATTAATAAAGCTCGGTTTCACGAAAAGCTGCCTGAAAGAATTCTCAGATCTATGAGTAACAAAAAGATTATAAAAATAGTGGATTTAACTTACGCTTAAATATGCGTCCATCGTGAGTGCTTCACCATATCGTTGCTACGTAGACGCTATTGAATCGGATCAAAAGCAATTCCTATTTCCTGTGAAACCCCGGATTTCATTACCACCATAAGGCCGATAAGGCAGATTACTGCTAATAGCTTTGTTTTCACTTGAGTTGTTTAGATTCCGTTGAGCCATCAACCTTGTAGTAAAGATGATTAACGATGTTTTAGATTCACTTGACCTGGCCAAATGGGATTAGTGTTAATGTCCCCGTCCGCCCATGCAAGAGCTCACGGCTCTTAAACTTAATCAATGTAGTAGGCACCAGGACCAGCTGTAAGCTACTCCAACGTCATTTTTTATTATTTCTTGAATTCACTGACTGATTGCTTTAATATCTCAATCGATTTTACTCGTTTACTCGGCATAAATAAAAAAACCGCATCATAATTGTGCCTTAATTGTGAAAAAACGAAAAGCAATTTTCCTTACGTGGTAGCAGTGCGCTCAATTTTATTCCTGTAAGTTGCTTGTTTGCTGATCGATACGTATTTTTAATAAAAAGTATTTTTCCTGAATTTCCTTTTTATGTTTTTTTTTTTTTTTTTTTTCTATAAAATCTTGAGGCAAAATTTTTTTTAAGGAAAATTTGTAAGTTTTCGAATTTAGTTCTCTTTTCGTTGTTACTAATGCATCAGTGTCCACGAAGCCAGTGTAAGCAAAAGGAACGAGAGAGAAGAATTCGTATTAAACGGCTTGCAAGCGAAATTATAAACATTTCTCTACTGGTATATAATTTTTGCAAATTTTCGCCTAAAACTATGCAAACCAAATCGAAATGGAATAACCGAAGGTCTTGCTGAGCAAGCCGAGAGCAAATACAGATTTCATTCTAGAAATGTTTCATAATTTTCTTCGAGACACGCTTGTAAGCCTTCCGAATCCAGATAATAAGTTGGAAAAAAAATGAAATTATGACACACTGTAAACTTGAAGAGGCGTAGCCGATTTTTCCATTTTTGTATAGGCACTACATCACTGCACACAAAGAACACACGTTCAAATTTCTGTAGATTTATCTGCTGTAGTTTACAAGCAATTAGCAAAAAACAATATTTTATTCATTTTGAGAAAGAGAGGTGTTTTCAGTTTATGTGGTACTATGGGCGAGTCAGTTGACTCATTTAGCCCATTTTTAATACCAGCCTGTGTGAAAGAACTTTCAATGTTTCTGACAAATTTCAAGTCGATAGCTCGATTTTTGCGGGCAGGAGTAAGTTTACAACAGATATTATAAAGACATACGACCAGATAGGCGGATAGATGAGCAGACAGACAGGCGGCAGGATGAGTAGACGACTATGCTTAAATCGATTCAGAATGTGTTGCTGATCGAGAATATATATATACATTGTGAGATTTCTGCAGTGTCCTTTTGGGTGTTGCAAACGTTTTGACAAAATGAGTATAGCCCTCACCCTTCGGTGATGGGTATGAAAAAAACTGAACCACCTATTTCGATAGTATGCAACATTTGAAAGACTGTTAAGCTGTCACACGTTTCTTTGGAATTTAGCCCGAATATCCTGTTGCCACTAATAGCTTTAAAGTATTTTTTCAAATCTTGTGTGATGATGTACGGATATATCTTTCAATAGATATTCCACCTAAAGATATATATGTCAGTTATGCAGAAAGAACGCAGTCTTCCAATAGTGTATTGCTTGGTAAAACTAAGATATTCACGAACAATGCTTAAAAGCTCCTTCGATAAATTATGTATAATAAGATTTTCAGTGGAAAATTTGAAGACAAAAAAAACAAGTAAAGAAACTTTAGTGGCACACGGTCCACCATTAAATACCTTACGCCATCTTATAGTTACTCATTTAATGTGTTTCGGAAATAACACGATATATGGAAAGTGGTCGAAGAGATGGTCCGATCGGAACCATCTGCAATACCGCTCGTCCTTGGATCAAAAGACAACGACATAACAAATTTCATCAAAATCTATATATAATTGCGACCTGTAAATTAAACGCAAGAAAACAAGACGGACGGATGGACAGACAAGCTTAAATTCAGAAACTGATTGCGGATCGGTTAATATAACAAAAGGTGAGTGTATCTCAAGCGCTTCTGGGTTTTGCATACATCCGCGCAAACTTAATATACTCCTATACCATAGGTGGTGTAGGGTCTAATAAAAGAGAATTTCACAGTTTTTAAACTTTAAATAACAAACATTATGGGGACATAAGAATGCCTTTCAAAATCGAAATTTTTGTAATTATTTAGTTATTTGTTTATTTTTAGCTCAAGGATCTAATCGAAAAACTTACAATTAAATATAAAATTGAAATTCGAAACTAAGTGAAAGTAAACAAAATGAAAAATATCTTTATTATAATTAAAAAGAAAATATACAAATAAAAAGAGGACAACTAGTATACACTCAAGCAGGCATATCAAAACTAATTAATAGTTTTTTGCGACTTTGTAACATTTTCAATCATTAGTAGCCAGTTTGCTTAATTTTCCAATTTACAAATGAATGGGTAAAGCTAAAGTCTTAACTTACGATAATTTGAATAAAAACTTTAATATTAAAATAATTACTTTTAAAATTTTAATAAAAAACAAGTAAGAACATTATAGTCGACCATTAAATACTCTGCACCACATTGTCTAACACATTTCTTATTTTTGTATGAAATTCTTTAGACTCTAGACTTTTCCGTTCTACAAAGAATAAATTTTCGTGATAATCTTTATTAGGTTAGGATTCAAAAAATAGGCCGGTACAGTTAATTTTTTTATCTTGAATTACGATTACGATATAATTTTTATTATGAAACATTGAAAATTATACCTTCTTGTCATATGAACATCAGTTTTCTTTATACGAGAGGGGTTTCGAAAATTGCCACAGTCGGTCCAAAGTTTTCATCCCAATTTGGAATGCCGAACTACTACTACTTAGCCAGTTTTGCCGAGCAATTTTGGAAATTGCAATTTTTTCCATATAATGACTTTTGAGAATAGGGCGTTATAAGGAGAGGATTCGAAAAGGTAAACCGATCCGAACCATTTTCAATAGCCATCGTCCTTGGGCCAAAGCAAGGTAGTTTCTCAAATTTCATCATCATATGTCAAAAAAAAAAAAAAGCAACAGGTGGACAGACAAGTTCGGTATAATAAAAGTTTGCTGTTACGTACGCCGTACAGTTTCTTGTATCACAAGTGCTGTGGGGTATAACTAGAAGTTAAACTAACATTTTCCGGATAGATTTAAGGAAAATACATCTGCATTGCAGCCAGTTGTCCGCTGTGATGAAAATAGCATTCAAAATCAATTACAATGACAAAAATTGCAACGGCTACCGTACGGTCTTTAATTGTAAGCGAATAAAGCGACCATTAAAATACGAAGAGAGTATTAAAACCATTCGAGCGGAAAAAAAAACGTTTGATCTGCGCAGAAGTATTAGTTATTCAGCTGTAAAATACATTTATGGTTCATAAAAAGATATCTGATCGAGAGGTATGAAGAGGGCTCCTCCTTCGTAAATGTAATGGCTCCTGCTTGCCACTAAGCTTTCCACCGTTCTATGCTTAGTTCGAATATATTCTTTATAACTTCTTTCATTTCTTATGTTGCAAAGTTTTTACCATAGTTGGATTCTATTAGGGATTGTCCTGATTTTGCACTATTCGCATTTCTGCTTAGCTTCTGATATTAACATCTAGAATTGCGAGCGCCACAGATAGGATTTAAGAAATAATTAAGAGCAACAATAACAACGTGTATATATTCTTGATCAGCATCAAATTCTAAATCGATTTAAGTATGTCCTTCTGTCCGCGTGTCAGTCTATGGGTCTGTCCGGCTGTGCAATGTTCTTTGCAAACACTCTCCTGACTGCAAGAATGTAGTTATCGACTTCAAGGTTGGTATTGAAAATGGACCAAATCGGTTAAAGGACATGCCCACAGTACCGCATAAACTGAGAACACCTGTGTTTGTCAAAAGGAACAAAAATTTGTTTTTTGCTCGTTACTTATGAACTATAGCAGACAAATATACATAAAAACTTGAACGTATATTCTGCGGGTACCTGTACCCATATAAAAATGGAAGTATTGACCACGCCTACCCGATAATGTAGTATATCAAAATTTAATTTTTCTTCAATACCTTTATAACACGCAGAAAACCTCACAAAATATACATATATACATATTCTTGACCAGTTTCAAATTTGGAATTCACCTAAATATGTCCATCTGTCCATCTGTCTGTCTGCGTAACTGAGTAGTGTTTGTGGTAAACATTCTCCCATTAGCGAAAATTAAGATATCGCCTAAAAATTTCCAAAAGAATGTGGAAGTGGCTTAAAACTTCCCAAGGACACGCCTACAACGCCCACACGTCTATGGGCAAAAACTTTTATTTTGAAAATAGAAAAAATTATCAGCAATCACTGCATATTATATGAGCAAGAAAATTTAGTTCCTTTACTTCTTTTGTATATTTTAGGATAACGGATATGAAAGATTCGGTCACGACCGAATATAATTTTCTTACTTTTATTTTATTATATATATTGCTTTTTCAAAACGAACGAATTTTTTTCTTATTACCAGTTACCAAATGTTTTTCAATCATCTTATAAGCAAATACCTAAAGCACACGAAATTAGGCAAATAATCGTAAAGAAAAAAGTTGAAGTGCACCATAAAGTTTATTACATTCACGTATACATATGGGTTGGGTCCTTTATGCCTGACAGAAGGCTTCAAACATAATTTTATTTTATTAAATTTATGCTCTCTTGTGCATGTGCATGTAACGCCGCTTGAATAGTCTGCGGAACGAAGGTGTGTATATAACAGGTTTGTAATTAAAGTAACTAAGAAAGTTACGTACGCTTTATGACTTTATGACTATGAAATATTCATCACCGTACCCCCAGGCAAATGAAAAGAAATTTAACGCCTATTTCACTAATTGTGGTTGAACTTTATCTTAGTGATTTCGCAGTTTGCAATGATCTTTAAGTAGGAGTGAAGCCTTTTTCCTATAAGTCAAGCCTTTTCCTATAAGCTTTTGCAGGCGGATCGCGAAATATATCTGCCACGAAAGTTTCTACTTTCATTTAAAATTTTCTTTATCTATGAGCATACGACAGATGTATGGCGCATTGATGAGGAACACGTGAGAGTACCTGAAGCAAGGGGAATCGGCGGACTAGCAAGTTTACTCTCTCTCTCTCTCTCTGCGTCACTTTCCTTCTTAAATCAGATGACGTTTTTCACGAAATCTCTTACGTAGTTAATGCGTTACAATAGCGATTTCAAAGGAATGCATTTTTTTCGGCTGTATCCAGTTTGTATGTGAATAAATAAATGTATGTGGGCATGTATGTAAATAGTTTTAGTTAAATAGTTTTACTTAATAAAAAATGTCCTTTTCAGAAGCCTTTGGCTCATTGGCGTCATTAGCCTAGGTATGTTTTCCATGTCTTCCTTATGGAAACCGATTCTAACTGTGGTTAGTTTAAAGCTTAAGTAGCCGAGCAGGTAAGAATCGTGGCTACCAAGTCAGGGTTTGCAGGTTCAAATCTCAAAGGCCAGTAGTAGACTATATCCTGTTGTAGACTACTAAGTCGGTAAGCATATAACACTTGTCCATCGTTTGGATTTATAAATATTGATTATGGACTCGTTGTACTGCGTAACGAGGTTCGCAGGTGTCATTAAGGCATGAATTTCTTTCAGTATCCGAGAGGAAGCGTTTAGGAACAAATGAATTTACCAAAAAAAGAGAAAAAAAAAGATATGAGAAGCGCTCTACTTATAACTGTTTTAACTCACATTTTCCTGCCTTCTTATTGCGCAGTCTTCTTGTTCGATTGTGATCGTCATCAGAGCTACTCCACTTCGTTCACATCCACATCCATTCTTTTATGCCATACCATTGCAAATGCATAAGAAATGCAAATAGAAAATTTCAAACCAACTTTCTAATCTGTGGGTGTGACGATTGGTTGATCGCAATTACTTTAAGTCATGCGAAATTTTTCTATCAGCTTGTAGACGAATATCTAGTGAATGAATGATAAGTGAGCGTGTGGATGTCTTAGTAGCGTACTTGTCAGCCAATCTTGATAAAGTTTTCATCAAAGTTTCAGAGGATCCGTAATTGTTGCATGAAATCTTAGTCCAATGCTTGTCACAAATTGCGAGCTGTAGTTCTCACTTGCTGTACGCTGACCTGCGGACCAATTACAATTTTATAATAATCCTGCCTTGGAGCCTGCGCCTAAAAATGTATACGTTATGTCAAATTTTAACGACCGAAGAAGCACAAAAATGACGACTTATGGTCGGTCTGAGATTCGGCAGATTCCTTCTTATGATGATATCCAGGAAATAGATGCTTATGTACATTTGTTTTTCCTTCTGCATGAAATTCGTATTTTATTAGAATAATGGGAAAGAATGCGTGGCTGGCGTTGGACAAGCCGCAAGCCGCAAGCCACAAGCCACAAGCCACATTTTTCGTGAAAGGAAAGAAGAAACTGGTCAAAGGTGCAAAGGTTCAGCTCTTACTTATAGTCATTTTGTTACTCAATAGAATTCGCTCTACGAACTTTTCAAATGCAAAGTCAGTGCTTTTTAGGTACATTGAGCATAATGGCTTATTAATGTGGTAATGCTGATGCCTTCTTAACCAGTTAACTGCGAACAACATGTGCAACTTTGACGAACAAACAAAAGTAAATAAATGGAGATTTTGCTCAAACTTTGGCAACAGTCCTCTCAATCTAATATCTAATGATAGTAATGGTTGTGGTCAATTGCAAATACTTGAGTAGGTTAAGGGACATGGGTTCTCAGCAGATCTTTTAAACTCCCCTCTACTTGCAGATCAACGGCTGATTATGAATTATTGATAATTGTTTATCGAATATTAGCTACGGATTTTGAGATGGATTTTGAAAAATTCAACCTAATTTTGTGCACAGACAGACATTTCCAGGCCAATTATTGGCATAAGTCAAAAAATTCGATAAAATTATTTTCGTATTTTTCATTATAGATCTCGCACTTGACTGGTTAAAGCTTATTATAGGTTAAACAACATTATGTAGCAACTTTGCAATATTTAGTTGTTAGTGTAAGTCTGTATATAGGAATGCCTTTGAAGTTGCGACATATTTTATTATATTACTCTTCCGTTGTCAAAGACAAAGTATTCGTTTCTTTATAAGTATGCATGTATGACAAACAACTTGCAGATGTCAGACCATAAAAAGTTGAAAAATGAGACAATAATATGACTGTGTTTGAAATGAAACCTGAATTCAATGCCGTATAATTCAATAGCCAATCAGTGAATTTGTGCAACGACAATAAGAGTAAGAGATAAATTATGCTAAGGCCGACTCATTTTATAGCTACATTTCTTTTTATCTTTATTTCGGAAAATGTAGTCACTTTTTTTTTTTTTGGAGAAGTTAAAATAGGGAAGCACTTGTCTAAGGGAACTGAAGCGGTAATCCGCCGAAACGCCGTTTTTTACTTTTCCCTGACGAATCACGCCGGGGATGTGACCAGTAGATGTGACACGGTGATGTTCAGAAAGATGTCGCGAAAGGGAGAACAGATAGGTGGTGACTGTGGATGTGTATGCGATGTCTGAGCATTTAACGTAACTCGAACAGAGTGTGGCCTACTAGCGCACTGAGATTTGTACCCGCTAATGCCGACGCTTATTTACTCGGCTATTCGGCAGGCACATGAAATATTTGGTGAGCAGTTCAAGTATTTTGTGAACACTACAAATTTGCTTCAATAACTTGGCAACTATTGGTCGCTCACTACTTTATTCGAGAATAATTCTATCACTTTGGATGCTGGGCATATTTTATCTTTAAGTTTCGGCTTAACACCAATAATTCCTGCTTATATAGTCCGTTCGTCTCGCTTTTATCACACAAGAGGGGTTCCTTCCTTAGCAATGCTAATTTTCTGTCGAATTTCCAGCGCTTCTTCTTTAAGCAAGGAAACGTGCACAGTTCCTATATTCCTGATGGCCTGCACTTGTAAGACGCAATTCGGAATAACAAAATCAAAACTATCTGCACGAACGGTCCCTAGAGAGGTTCATCTATTCTTGTGTAACAATTGTCGCAAAGAAGTTGAAAAAGTTCGCCATGTCGCGGCAGGATGAGATAAACTATAATATATATATACAATCTTAGATTTTCCAAACGAATAAGAGTGTTTAGGATTCTTTTGACATTTTCTTTTCATTTTTAACAACTAGTAAGCATGGAAAATTGATTCAACTGAGAATATTTAATCCTTCAAGAGCATTAATAGCTTTTTATAACCCTACACCACTTGTGGTACAATCCTGTATTAAGTTTGACGATGTATGCAGAAGGGGTGGAGATAGACGCACCTCTTATTATACCGATCGATTCAGAAAGTCATTTTAAGAATGTCCATCCGTCCATCTGTCTATTAACAGCCGTTATATAGGTAACGGTAGGATGATGTAGGGTATTTAATCGCGGGCCGTGCCCCACATTAGTCTTTTTGCCTTTTGGAATACATATATAAACGAATTCAAATTGTAAAGAACAAGAAGAAAATTATATTATATTAAGAAGTAAAACAACTAACTTTCGCAGGCGTTGTAGGCGTGCCCTTGAAGTTTAAGTCGCTTCCCAATTCTTTTGCAATTTCGTAGGTGATATCTTCATTTTGACTAATGACAGAATGTTCACCACAAGTACTACACAGTTGCGCGGAGGGACATATTTAGGTGCATTCCAAATTTGGAGGAACCTATGGGCCTTTTGAAGCTTGTTTCTGTGCTTTATAAAGATTTTTTAAGGAAAGTTAAATTATGACACACTATAATAACGGATAGGGAGGTTCAATTTTTCCAGTTTTCTACAGGTACTACTGCATTGCCCATAGAATATGTGTTCAATTGTTTGTACATTTTTCTGCTATAATCTAAGAGTAACGACCACCAAACAATCAATTTTTTATTCCTTTTGAAAAACAGAGATGTTCTCAGTTTACGTGCTGCCGAGGGCGTGCACTTCGACTTATTAGGCCTATTTTCAATACCAGCCTGCGTGCAAAAACTTCCAATATTTCTGGCGATAGCTTAATTTTTGCAATCAGGCGAATGCTTACAAAAGACATTATACAGACGGACCGACGGATGTGCTTAATATGATGCTGACCTAGAATATATATACTTGAGGGATGAGGGGGATTTCTGGGCTTTGGAGAAGTTTTCCAAAATTAAAAACGATATATTAATTACGCCCACGATTCTCATCATTATCTTCCATGTGACTAAACGCCATATCGTGTTTTGCTCTGTTGTAAAAAAACCTTGTAAAATTTGGCATTAAAATACTGTCAAATTATTTTATACGATATTAACACATATCCAGTCATACAATATAGTGAACTGCTAGGTTTACAAAAGCCAAGGTTTTCTTATACCAGTAGCTCTAAACATGAGGAACATGAGGAAGGCGGAAACTTCAAAAAAATTAAATTTGCATAATAAAATTGAATTCCTATTAAATGAAAAATAAATAACGGTGTGAAGTTATATTTAAATATAACT
>KK502602.1:100249-121721 GCA_000688735.1 Glossina austeni
GATATGTATATAAAACGGCCATGTGTGTGTGTGTGTGTGTGTGTGTGTGTGTGCCTGGGGATTAAATTTGAGAAAGTAACTGGAGCGTGTTATATAGTCTCAGGCGGATCATTTTTATTTACACACATGGTGTAATAATCATTTATCAACATCAAATACTAATGATACCGGTACAAGACGTAACACAAATGCCGAACAACATGATGTGATCGCAAAGCCTAAACAAAAAATATATTTAAAAATATCGCGGAATATGTTAAATTATTTTGAAAAACTTTTTCAAATGAAATTTTGACTAAACAGTCTATAAGTAACTCATTCTAAAGTGATTAGCTGACGCTTGTCTTATTTTAAATTTGACTCCGTGGACGATCCGTTTACAGCAAAAAGAGAAGATGCTCTGTATAACGTAACAAAACATTTACTGAATTCATAGGGTGACGTATAGATATCGTCATTATTGACAAAACCATATGATTTTTCGATAATACCGTTACTCGTTTGTTTGTAAAGCAATCATGCAATTTTAATACGTTTCGTATGAGACTCGGTAGCACCTAAAAGCGCGTGAGTTCAACGATAGCTATCCTTCGAACCTAGCCAGTGATGCGGTAGCAGAAATGTTGTTCACGCACTCTATAAACTACAAAAATATATTTTCGCGATCGACTTGAACAGCTCTGCTCATTAAACTGTGTCCGTATGTCCGACGATTGCAACTGCAAAATTTTTGCCTATAAGTTCGTGTTAAGCCCTATACTGTTACTTATAACTTTTGTTAGGTTAAAGCCGAACGTCATTTTAAACGGTGCGGAGATCTAGAAAACGATCAATAAAAATCTGGAGTAGGGAAATCTACGTATTATTTGATGCCGCCTTTGTCCTAGTTTATTATGTACGCAATATTTGGGAATGTGTTGTTAAACATGGGCATATGTGTTATACTCTCGACAGTTTAGCTTTGTAGCCCTTTTAAAGAGAAGTACTGGAGCACTGTATGTGTTTGCTGCGCGGCAATCAGTTATGTAGTTGAAGTATTTAAAATCGTTCTTTTTGAAAAAAAAACAAATTAAAACACTATAATTGGGCATGGTTGATTACTTTCCTCTTCCACTTTCCCTAATAAAATTCTTCATGTATTTTCCTTATAAAATATCAACAATTTTTCTTGTCTCCACGTGAAAGCTTATTTTCTTTGGAAAGGATGCGAAGAATGGGGGTTTAAACATGGGGAAAGCTATGGCCAGCTCTTTCGCGGATGCATCATTCTTTGGCATCAGTCTTGATCGATTACCTTGAAATAAATTGAACGCTGACTGACTGGGCGCAAACCCACTAGGCCGCGGTCACTTACTTCTCTTCTCTTATCCCACTTCTTTCCAACCACAACCATTTTACACGTGTAGGATACACTCCCTGAGCTATCCGTCACATTAAAACAAATACCAAAATTATATTCGATCGCGACCCACAGTTTTATACCCATCACCGTTATCCTAAAAAGAAAAGAAAAGCAAAAAAACTAAATTTTCTTGCTCCATAACATGGAGGGGGCACGGCATAATTTTCTCTATTTTCAAAATAAAAGCTTTTGTCGCATAGACGTCTGTCCGTTCCAAACACTTTCGCAAAATTGCAGGCGATATCTTCACTTTCGCTAACGGTAGAATGTTCACCCCAAATACTCCACACATGAGCAGAGAGACAGATGGTCAGACGAACAGACAGCCATGTTTAAGCGCATTCCAAATTTACAAGCGATATCTTAATTTTCGCTAAAGGGGGAATGTTTACCACAGACACTACACAGTTTTAGCAGACGGAAATGCTTAGGTGCATTCGAAATTTGAAACTGCCCAAAAATTCTTGCTATAAGGGTATTAGAAAAAAAATTAAATTCTGACGCACTACAATATTTGGTAGGTGTGGTCAATTTTCCCATTTTTGCACAAGTACTACACTATCGGCATTTTTGTACATTTATCTGCTATAGTTTATGAACAATGAGCAAAAACCAATATTTTATTCGTTTTGAAAAACAGAAGTGTTATCAGTTTATGTGGTACTATAAGCGGGCCCTTTGCCCGATTTAGCCCATTTTCAATATCAACCTGCTTGCGATAGCTTCCAATGTTTTTGGCAAATTTTAAACCAATCGCTTTATTTTTGCGGGCAGGAGAGTATTTGCAAGGGATGTTACACAGACGGACAGACCTATAGACGGACACGCGGAAAGACGGACATGCTTGAATCGATTCAGAATTTGTTGTTGACCAAGAATATTTATACTTTGTGTGGTGTCTGAAGTTTGCTCCTGGGCGTTGTAAACGTTTTGATAAAATGAATATACCCCTCATCGTTGATGGGTACAAAAAGGAAGCAAAAAAGGACAATGACAGGCGCATATTATTCAAAAGCAAAAGGAAAGGGGCATATTTGTAGAGCCACAAATCTATCAGAATACCACTCCAGTGCAATCGTATTACAGGCATAACAACATGAAAAGGACTATGAAAAAATATAATATTAAGTCAAAGTTAAAATTTAACTACCAAATCAAAAATTGGTTAACGGTATAACAGACCCTTGTTAACGGTTTCGTGCTAAAAAAATTCAAATGAAAATACAATGAAAGGAACCATTAAATGTCCTACACCAGCATACACTTCTTCATATTCTAAATAAGGCGAATATTCTAATGGGACGAAGAAGAAACCCGATTGGAACCATCTCCAATAGTGCATTAAATTTGGGCGAATGTATGCAACGCGCAGAAGGACTTGAGATAGATCCATTTTCTGTTATGCCATTTGTGGATAAGATATGTCTGTCTGTGGCCAAAACCGATGGTTCGGATCGGGCCACTATTTCCACATTTTCACATATAACGACTTATTTTAAAAGGTCGAACTATGGACAAGTGTACGATGCTGTAGGATATTTAATGATGGGCCGTGCCCCATTATAGCATTTTTACTTTTTTCTTACTATTGAATCAACAGATATTTTATGATTTTATTTATTTTGCTATTGTTTACACACTTTATTAACATCCGATTTCAACTCATTAATATATCCGTTAATTTATTATTTGCATGCTTGACAATTAATAAATTATGCATAATTTATTAAATCAGGTTATAATAGATATTAATTTTTTTATTTTATTCAAATCACTTAATGCTTTCAAATTGAAAAAAAAGACTCAAAAACTAAAAAAAATATTAACAGAAATTTAACGCAAGTTTTTAATAATCGAAGCAGAAAAAAAGTTGAATTTCATCAGAAAATGTCCACTTTCGTTATATACTACCGCGTTCAAAAAGTAGGACCAATTAAATTTTTTTCTTTATTATCCATATCTATTTCGTCACCTTCAAAGCAATCCTCAAACTCAAAGAATATTCCGGAAGGAACTCATAGCGCACAACACCACGATATTCGAAGAAATCTGTAAACATAACCTTAATTTTTGAGCAACTCTGGCGCGATTTTTTTCACTCTTGGCTCACCTTTTACACGATAATTACTCGATTGATGGGTCGTTTCCCGTTCCCATATGTCCAGATCCAAATCTCATCTCTCGTACTAACGCGTTTCAAGATCGTTTAATTGTCAGAAATCATATTCTCTCGGAAAAAAGTACGTTTTCTATCGAACAAAACCAAGGGCAGCTGAAACTTTATGACGTTTGTGATGTGAAATTTGACACACATGTCTGTCACAGTGCTATCGATTTACGAAAAAAAATAAAAAAATTTCTGCCATTCGATGTACCCGCGCAGTTTAACTTGGTCGCAGTATTACACCTAATATATACTTTTTTTCGATAGCTTCTCTCCGCTTTTTCCGCAACATTACAACCTTGTTTTTATAAAATTTCTCTCATATCACTTTGGAAAAGATGTGTCAGTTTATTTTGACAACTTTTCTAAAACTAATTTAATCCTATTTAGAATTTTGTAGAGGCCAAATAAAATTACAATCAGATGTTGCAAGACATTCTTAGTTAGGTGCAACATTGAATACAAGATTCTCGTTTTATTATTGTAATATATTGTGAGAGATGGTGGCCCGGTGAAGATGCAAGTGAAGACAACGATAAAGTAATGAATTCTTCTCTTTTATGCTTTTTTCGATAAACGCGCTATGATTCTAATATTTTATTAAGATACACTTATTACATCACCATGTCCGTCTGTTGTTCCGTGCAATGTCTGTGCTTCTTCAAGCCGCAAAAGTAAAGGCACTGGTTTCGAATTTGGCAGAAATATTAAAAATCCTTGCACGCAGATTGGTTTTGAAAATGGGACAAATTCGTCGAAAAGTAGGCCTAGAGTACAATATCAACTGAGAAAACTTGTGATTTCTTCAGTTTTTGTTCATTACTTTTAATCCACCATAGAAACACGATAAAAAATTTTACGTAAATTTAAAAACAAAAAAATTTGCAAAAATCGGCCACGCCCTTTCAGTATTATAGAGTTTTTTTTTCTTTGAAATAAAAATGTTTGGTATAAAGGATTCCCTCACAGTCGAAGACAATTTTTTTATTTGTTACCATATCTTACGAAGGACCTTGAGGGTGGGCTTAACTCATCATCAAAGCTCATCAGTAAGTGGTTTTAAATTTTTCCAGTACTCAAGTTCTGCTCTAGCTAGACTTTTATTTGAAAATATTGTACTTATAAATGTTCGCCAACGAGCTTGCGAAGAGCGTTTTGACAAATCGTTCAAACGCTTTTTAGCTCTTGGCTGCAGTAAAAATTTTTATTTCTCTTTACACTGCTTGGAAGCAATGATGACGGTATCGTATTCAGCAAGTTCTTCAAGTGTTCGCCTTGTTAGAGTACACAATTTTTATACCCTGCACCCAGTGGTGTTGTGCTAATTTTTTTTTAGCGAAACGCGTACATATAATTATATAGACAGGGCCGATACTGGGTAGGCGGACGCTCTGTGCGGTCTCATGTCTCAAATTTGACGACGGGCGGGAGATTTCCCCCAATTGGCTATGGCAATAAACTATACCAGGGATGAGTAACGTACGGTCCGCTTGCATTAAAATTTATGTATGAAATCTTTACTTTTTTTAAAAAATTTAATATTTTTTTCTTCTACTGTTTATTATAAATTCTCGTTATCAGAAATCATTTTTAGTTCCGGAACGCGTTCCTGTCCAAAAAGGAAGTACCGGAACGACGTTCCGGAGCGTTCCGGCTCGACAACACCACTGCCAGCACCGCATGTTGCAGAGGGATGTAATCATTTTTTACGGATGTAGGCAACACGTAGAAGGGCTTGAGATAGATACCTTTACTACACCGAAATAATGCGGGATCGATCTAAGCTTATTTGTTCGCCTGTGTGTTCGTCTTTTTATTTTATGTTTAACCTAAGGGCTGCAATTGTTAAGATATTTTATGAAATTTAATACACCGACCAAAGGAGGCAAACGCCTCCACGAAAAAAAGTGTATATGAACTTCGAGTAATCTCGTTCAAATGATATTCGAATTCGCTTCCGGCAATAGGGGCTCAACCCCTATCTTGTAACTGCAAGCTGAGTGTGTTGTATAATAACAATATATGCGACATCTATGGGGTATACCTGTAAGCATAATAAGAATTTCGAATTGTCGTTGCCATGATCGCCTTGTTCAGGCCGTAAGACTTCCAATGGCTCTATTTCTAATTATTCTTCTTATTCTTAATTTTTCCTAGCTTTACGCAGACTTTTTTTTCACTTTTTTTTATTTATTATTAAAGTCGTTCCTTTTTTTTATCTCCACAATAAAAAGAATTTGAGAGAAAAAGTGAAACTTTTAAATTTTCTTTTATTTACTTTAAAAAGAATGTTTTGTTGGCAAACTTTGCCTTAAGTAGTTGTGCTCGATTCGATAAAAGTGAAAAGTTAGTCTGTCAATCAGTCTGCCAGCATAGCATAATAGGTATCCATGAACTATCTGCATTAGTTCAGAAAAAAAAGAAAAAAAGAACTTAAGTAAGTAGGTTTTAAGCGTGCTTGTGTGCGTGCGTGCGTATATATCTACATGCACAAGCACGTCTATGGTTATGTCGAAACATTTCGAGCTCTTTACGATTAAGTACTATGCCATTGACTACTCTCTACTTACCTGTATAATTAAATTTGATGCGCTTTCAATGAGAGAAACAAAAAAGTTCAAGAAGCTTAAGTTTTTGTTTTTTTTTCGCCCCTCTCTCTCTCTCTCTCTTTCTTAATGAAGAACAATGCAGACGTCAGTCTATGAATGCAATGGAATTATTATTGAATTTTATGTGCATACACAAACATCCGTATATGAAATCTATTAGGGAGGAAAAAAAAAAACGTTTTTTTTTTTTTTTTTCAAATGGAACGCAATCCATAGAAACCCAATTACAAGTAAGATTACAGCTAAAAACTACAAGAGGAGCTCTTTTAAACATTCTCACATATATGCTTGCATTTAAAAAAAAAGAACGCCGGCATGCACGCACACATATGTGAAACATAATCACTATGGTGCATGAGCAATTTTAATTATGCCTTGGGAGAGTAAATGGCAAATGTTTACATGAAGAACGCAAGAGCAGAGACAAATTTATATATGCATATGTAGAGCATAGTATAACAGACTTTATAGAACTTAACTTTATTTAAGCACCAACAACAAAAAAGAAGTGCAAATGAGCAACCACCTAATGTTTTTTGTATCCTTGCTGGCATTGAATCTTAACTAACCGCCCACATTGATATTAACACAAAAACACCTACACCGATTACTACACATACTATACACACGCGCATACACACAAGCACTTTAATTTCGAGAAAAGCATATGCTAAGTGTAATAGCAACAATCTAAGAAGAAATTTTCTTTCAAATCTTCAAATAGACGATAAATACTTATACATATATACGTTCATGTTGCTTTTACCTGCTCTTGTATGCGGTTGTATGTGTTACGTTGAACGTGAATGTGTGTCTGCAGAGAAACTCCTTGTCTAACAAGTCATGCAGAGTAAGCAAGTGAATGAAATGACTGACTAACTGACTCACTGACTGACTGACTGACTGACTGACTGACTGCTTGTTGCTGGTAACTTCAGCATCATTGTTTCAACTCATGTAATTTATATACATGATATACTCACACATGTATACATGCATACATATGCACACTTGTGAGCCCTGTCATATTTATAACATACGGTCACATTGTCATCACTACAGGAAAACAGTGAAAACAATAACGAATAAAAAAAAGAAAAACAACAACAACGACGAAGAACAAGAAAAATGTTAACCTGAGCAAAGCCGTAAATAATTTCAAAAAATCCTTTCTCCTTCGCAATATTAATAGCATTACGTTAACAAACGTACACGTACAGCCACTTGTGGAGTAGAATGCGATAATTAAATTGATTTTACGGTTGACATTTGTTGTTTACAAAGTGACTTTAAAACAACAAAAAATTCAGTTACAGTATTGGAAAGGATTGACTTTTTCTTTTTCTGATTCTTATATAGCAAAATGTGTTTGCAAATTCAAATTGGCCAAATAAAATTGGCCTTCACTAACGTAATTATGATCTCTCTCTCTCTCTCTCTCTCTCTCTCTCTCTCTCTCTCTCTCTGTCTCTCTCTATGCTCGCCCACACGTCTGACAAAAGCGAATATGCAACACCCTAGCAGTTATCTGTGTAAGATCACTGTTTGCATGCAATATGTCCGTGACTAAGGTTTGCAACTTGCTCTTGCCATAGTCGAAATCGATCATGAGCGAGCTGCTCCTTGCTTTAAGCCTATGACACTATCCTTTTAACTTAATAGGCATGACTTCAGTAAACTTTCAGATGCTTTTTAATTGAATATGGATTTCAATACTAAAAGACGAGTTATGGTATGCGCCCTCTTCGGCTGCTCCCTATCTCTTGCTCTTTCTTCACTTCTTTCAGACCGCCAATGTGGTACGCTTATAGGGGACATTTCCTAAGTGATTGCTTACATCAAAAAAAAAAAAAAATATATGGACCATCGACGATAGATTCAAACAACAGCTAGTTTCACAGGTTCAAACAACAGCTGTTAGGTCCGCATCACAAAGTCGTGGTTCCTTTTCTTTTTTTATGTGAAGAGAGCGAAGTACAAACTGAAGGAAAATGACAGACGGAGAGATGGTCTGGTTTACATGCAAAGCGCTGGTCTTTCAAACACGCACATAGGCCTTCAGTGCATTCCAGTTTCTTCTAAAAGAACAAAATGCTTGGCGGCAAGCTGATTAGATGAACGTTCGGCAAACCGAACTCTTTAAGGTTTTAGTGACTTTGACAGACATTTGATGTCGGAAGGCACAGCTCGCTCTTGTATAAGCGGACTGAATTGTATACATATTGCAATTATGTTTGCCAAAGTGCCCAACTATTTACGTTTTCAAAATAATTCAAGGAACAGAAGAACGTAAACAAGAAATGGAGTAAGAGAAGTCCATCTAACATGAGGAAAACTTAGGTAATTACTTTAATGTTCACGCCTTGGTGCAAGAAGAGCCTTCGAGCCTTTATCGGAGAAAGAAAATTAATTTTGCCAATGATGAAATGAAAGCTTGATGCTATAGCGATCAAATATACTCTCAATTATCGCTGCGAAATGCTGTGGATAACCATAAAATATTATTTTGAAAACGCTTCTTACTGATAGTAGAGCATAGCGTACATAATTTTTTCTAAAGCAAAAATTCAGATAAAAAAGAAATTTTTATGTAAATAAAGGTTTTTTCATTCATTTCGACTGCCTTTTTTTTTTAAGTTATGTCGTCGCTACTGTCGACTGTAGCACTTGTCCACGTGTACCATTTAGTCGGGAAAAAGTACATGCTTTAGCAAAGTTTTCGTCATTACAATCCCGCTCATAAGCGGACAACTACGTATTTTGAAGAAAAATGTTAATTACTGTACCGTAGGCATATCATAATATTCCCATACAGTAAAGAATATTGGGCCGTCGTGGTGATGTTGGTCCAAACATAGTAAGGTTTCTCTCGGTTTCCGAGAGATTTCCCTGATCTTCTGGTTCCATTACTTGGCTACCTTCCATTAACTATCGTCATCAGTGTTCACGAGGCCAAACCTCAGCGTGGTAGGGCGCACTTGGCCCTACGCACAGAGCTCTGTCGCTCTGTCGCTCTGTCGATGAAGTCATAACGCTTACCGAGCGAACACGCACGCCTTAAGCTGCGGCCGTTATCTGTCTCTTTCTGTACTTCTTGCTGGCCGTCACAGTATTTTGTGTGTGAGGGACATCACTCACCAATACAACCACAATGACATCTTTATTACGGTAAAATGTCCTCTTCTTTTCGTATAGGCTGACAGATAAAAAAAGCCTTCCAATGACGGATAGAGACCTCCTTTAAAATCTCTGCATCGCATACTCTTTGAATCACAAGCTTTTTTCCTCAAGTCCCTTAGTTAATAGAGGCACGAAACGAATAATATTTTTTAGTTCGAAAGAAATTTATAATAAGGCTTTAGAGACGTTTCTCTCGATGGCAATCGGTTTATGATGCCAGGTGTTGTTAACACCTTAATTCCAGCTGATATTTTTCCTCCAATTTTATAAATGACATGAATACATACAAACTGTGTGTAACACAAATAGATTTTAAAAGCTAAGCAGCTGTGCACTCAGAGTGCAACCCATCAATAGTCACTTAGCTTTGATTCTTTTAAACTTGAATGCCCTTTAGTATGCAGAGTAAGTTGGTTGCATTCTATTCAATTGAAACTGTATACCGTATCCCTTCAAAGCTTTCCTATCTCTATTAAGCAGAGGTAGACGCTCATCTTTGCTAAAGAGTCTTAAAATCTTAAATGGTCAATGACGGTTATTTTACCGTATACTTTGTGACCCTCTTTCTNTACTATCATAACATAAAGAGTAACGGATGTGTGTATATATATCTATCTATCTGCCATTGTGTCTGTCCATAAGTTTGTTTGCGTGCATTTGTTTGTAAATCCATTTTCCAAATGAATATGGGTTGTGTTACGAATGAATAAACCCGAAGACGTGTGCTTAAGATCAACTAACTCTTTTTCCGTCTAATGGCATCCATGCATGTGTGCATGCGTATGTTTTAGTATGCCTGTGTGCACATATCTGTAGGTGCTTGTAGGTGTGTGGATGTGTGCTTGTGTGCACTTTTATGCAACCTGATTTTCTTAGAGACATTTTTCTTGATTTCTTTTCGTACATTTTGTTTTTACTACTTATGCTCATAACTGCGTTGTTATACTTTCGAATGTTTTTTTTTTTCTTTTTTTTTTTTAATAGAGCTGATGTAAAATAAAAGATTAAATAAAAGTTTTTATTTTATGAACCTCTTTATCGTTCTCTGCCATCATTGACTCGCTATTTCGATTAAAATTACCTAAAGAATACTTATATTGACATTTTCACAGGCTAAAAAGAGACAGACCGGCTTATTTATCTTCTTCATATCGATGCTTAAACTATAAAGAAAAATTGCTACCATTTTTTGCTTATTTATTTTTGCCCACAAGCCTTTAAAACGAAGCAAGAAAAAACTCAAAGAAAAATTGCAACAGGAACAAAAAACGAATATTTCTAAATAGCGACAACAAACTCAATGAACCACAACGACTATCGAGATTAATCACAAACAACAGATGTATATGTGAATGCTGACTGGATGCCCGGAGGGAAAACTAACGCAAGCAGCACATAGTTGTCACTGTGCTAGAATATTGCCAGTGGTGGTATTTGACTTACAAAAAAAATATCAAAAAAAAAAGACCGCAAAAAAATTGAAATAAAACGTAGAAATCAAGAAATGCATACAAGCAAGAAGTTATATGATGTAAGAGCGATTAACGTCGATCATTTTACACCCTATTGCATGGATAAAGGATTTCAATTTCATAACTTTTCAATCTTGAGCCACAATTGGCGATTACAGTTAATCCATAGGTAGTTAACCGTAGGTATACATATAACTATATGCATGTGGATGGACATATATGATCAGGTGTACTCTTCTTCTTCTTCTTCTTTTATATAAGACAGTCATTAGAACCATGTTGGATATCAATCTGGCAAAATAGCCTCACTTTACCTCTTCTACCAATAGCTTTAATACCCTAAGGACTTGAAATGTCTTTTAAGACGTAGTCCGATAAGTATCAAAAATGATTAGGCGGAGGCCTGAGATATTCGCCGTTAAAGAGTGTTGCACTAAAAGCCAATAATGTGATCAAGGTTTTTATTTGCTTACTTCGGCCTCACATATATTTCATTAATTACCTCAGTCGTCTGATTGAAAATATTTGCATATTTAAGCAAACATTTGCGGGAAATTTTTCCTAATTTTAAACTGCCGTCTCTCTGCTGTACATTGTAAATTATAGGTAACCCTTTTTTGAGTCCATCGTTTTTTCAAGTTTTTCTTTAGTAATTTCCGATGAATAGATTTCTGTTTTCGTTACAAATTTGTTTTGTAATGTCTTTCAAGACGAGATATCAGTTAAAATTTTTGCATCCAATAGAATCAGTGCTTCATGCGCCATGTGGCAGATTGCAACCGCAACTCTACGGCATTAATTTTAGACCAAAAAACCGGTCAATCAACAAATCCCACTAAAGTTGTCGCTTAAGCGATACTCGCGGATCGAAAAGATTACTCAACTCAACTGCACCATAGTGTCATCCTTTGCTATGGTATGGAGAATTCGTTCAATAATTTCTGTTGAATTTTCGGAGCCCAAGATGCGTGTGTGGGTCTTAGCCTTAGAAAAGAAATTTGCTGTTAAGCCATCATTTCGTTCATGAATTTTTAGTGCTCAGCAATTAGCGAATCGATAGAGAAGGTAAAGGTAGTTTCGACTTGTCAAGCGTCAACGCAATGACAGCTTAAAAATAGCGTGATGTTCTAAAAAGACACATCTTTATACTTGCGTACATTCACACACACACACACATATAGGGCAACTTTCTGTCTCTTCGTCCCATTTTTAGAAACTAAGGGGATCCGAATAACAGACGATGGACGGACGGATGGGTGGGCATATGGACACAAGACGTATGACTAAATCTAAATATCACGCTGCCGTAGGCGCATTATAAATTTAAGTTTTGTAAGAAATGCTGGAGGAGCTAATCTACTATTATCATGATGATGTTTTTAAAAATATTCGAAAAGTCTGAGCAGAGAGCATATCTTGAATTTTAAATGATGTCAAACCAAATGGCTTAAGCAATTGCCTAAAAGCTTTGAAGGATACGCCGATCATTGCGAAAAGTAAAGCGGCTTCAAGAAAATGATCATCTGACAATACACCCGCTGCTCTCCACTCCTTCTAGGAAGCCGATCTGATATATTTTTTTTTTTTTAAATTGGTCCTTGGGCTAAAGGAAAGTGTTTAAGAACACGGAACGTGTTAAAAAAGATCTCAAAAAAGCGTAGAAAATATTCAAATTTTGAAAACTATTAAAATTAAACGAACTTAGTTAAAAGCTTTAAGATTTCTATACTAATGCTTAGTGTTTGTTCATGAAACCTTAAATAAAACCGAACCAAACACTCGAACCGAACACGATTGTGGTAAATACCTGAAGCCCGTAATAAACGACCTTTTTACGATCAAGTTAGTCATTTGAAGTTTAAACGTTATGATAAACTAAACGTACCGCTTTCGTGTTGACTCGCTTGCCAAAAACAAACGAACAACGTGTTACCAGACTTAACTCCTTCGATGAGCCATAAAATTCGTTCAGTAAGTGTGTGTATTTGTAAGTAAGTGCCTTACGTTGTAAAAGTAGTTCGGTATGATGTAGATCTGCTTGAATATGTTTGTGCTTGCAAATGCTTGTGCTTTTTGCACATATATATATATATATATATATATATATATATATATATATATATATATATATATATATAAATATGTGTATATATAGATATATATATATATATATATTGTATAGTATAGTATGAGTATAAATGCTTGAGCTCACTAGCAACCGATTACATCTTAAACAAAGCAAGAAAAATCCCTTTTGGTTTTTAAAACAATCTTTTTCCTACAGCGCGAGACACTTGGCTTGGCAGAGAAGGAGAGAAGTTAAAAAGGCTTATAGATGTGCGCGCGTGTGTGCATGGTAAGTGTATGAACTGAGTGAGGTAGTTGCAGTTAAAGAAGTTGAAATCTCAATGTGGCGTAAGACATACACACACACACATACATACACACACATATATATATATATATATACGTATATATATATCCACATACACACACTACTACTATCATAACATAAAGAGTAACGGATGTGTGTATATATATCTATCTATCTGCCATTGTGTCTGTCCATAAGTTTGTTTGCGTGCATTTGTTTGTAAATCCATTTTCCAAATGAATATGGGTTGTGTTACGAATGAATAAACCCGAAGACGTGTGCTTAAGATCAACTAACTCTTTTTCCGTCTAATGGCATCCATGCATGTGTGCATGCGTATGTTTTAGTATGCCTGTGTGCACATATCTGTAGGTGCTTGTAGGTGTGTGGATGTGTGCTTGTGTGCACTTTTATGCAACCTGATTTTCTTAGAGACATTTTTCTTGATTTCTTTTCGTACATTTTGTTTTTACTACTTATGCTCATAACTGCGTTGTTATACTTTCGAATGTTTTTTTTTTCCCTTTTTTTTTTCTATTGTTTTATTTCTTTATTTATTATTATTTCTAGTTTGCTTTGTTTTCGTTTTTTTTTTTATTTGTTTGCTCATGCACTTTTCATCGGTAGTATGTGTATGTGTGTGGTAAGGTAACAGTTGTTCGTATCGCTTGGTTGCAATATGGTTTCGCTGTTGCTGACTATAGTGCTGCTGCTGCTGCTGCTGCTGCTGCTATGCATCACTGCCAGTCATTAGACCGATAAATGAATGAGTAAACTTTTACCACAGATTGTCGCGTCAGGCACACACCAACCAAACCGAACGACCAATAACGAATGCCATACTTATTGTCACACTGCCGCTGGCATTATCATTATTATTGGTTAACATGCTACCACGTATGTATGAGTACTTACCAACATCTGTATAACGAAGTTGAATGACGGGTCGGGTGCAGGAGGGTGCAGGACATTTCTTTTTTCTCCTTTTCTTTTCTATGCACATATTGATGATTACCGGCTGCTGATGGCAAACAATGTGAAAAGCTCACAGGCGTAGCCGGCAAAAACCATCAATTCGGTGCTTAAGGTCCATATATATATGTTCATATAAGCACATATGTATGTGTGTAATTTGCTTTTTATACACTCTAACGTTGAGTGCAATCTTATGTTCAATTTAACAGCGCAACTTGAAATCGAATTTCAATTTCCTTTATTGACAAACATTGCACGAGTTTTTCTTTTTAGTTGATTTTTGTTTTCAAGTTTCGTTGTTTACTTATTTATTGCCTTGAAGGGCTCCTTCAATATCTCTTCGCCTTCATTTCGAGTTTACATTATCATCATCATTGCTATGGTGCTGGTGGTATTGGAATTTGCCTTTTGTTTTCCTTTTCCATACCTTCACTGACATTGACTTTGAATCTCGGATTGATTTCGAGATGAAATTTTTGAAAAAAAAAAATTTATTTATTTTTTCTTTTTTCTTCTCGCTTGACCTTTAGATAATCGTTTTGTTCTGCTTGATAGTTCCTTCGAATGAAATCCATTAATTCTTTCTTTTTTTTTTTTTCGTCTGCATTCACTGATTTTTGTCTTCATTACGCTTCACTATTGAACTGTCAACAATTTATTGTTAAACAATTCAAAGTCGCCAAACGGGTTAAGACGATAAGCAATATTGTGCTGACTAATGTTATATAATTGTCAACCATTTCTATGGATAAACAAAAGTTATTTTAACTCTGCCTTGACTTTTCACTTTTTCAAAGTAACTTAGTTGCGTTAAAAAGTGCAGCACTTACGATTTAGAGAAAATTAAACAAAATGACAAAAATTAAAAATTAATTAATAACATAATAGTGGGCTATGACCCACCCTTAAGAACCCTACCTATCACTTCGTTTAGTATAGTTATTCAAAATAAGGCGTCACATGGGAAAAAGTGGTCCGATTCGAATTATTTGCAATAGCGTTTATGCTTGGATCAAAACACGTCGGTACGTCAAACTTCATCAAAATATCTCACAAATCTCGACGTGTAGCTTGAACATGAAAATATATAGACACAAATCAAATGGGTAGACGGACAGACTTAGATCGATTCAGAAAGTGATTCCAATCGGGTCAATAAAAAGTGTCTATATCTCAAGTCCGTCTTGACATTGTAAACATCCACACAACCTAAGTACACCCTCTGTCCCAATCAGTGTGAGATATAATGACGCTATAATTCCTCCATATCAAAGAATCGGATTAAAAAGTAATAAAAATGAAAATATTGGTACACCTACCGTAACAGATAGTGTTGGCTTTATATTCCCATAAAATGGGTTTAAGGAAGCCCAAAACATTCATGATCACCCAAAATTTTTAGCTACTTGTCGGTTTTCTAGTTTTGCTTATCTATTATAATAGTTTGTTTAGCACAATAGTGTAAAATACCACTTCTTAATCCTTAATTATGCCACTTATAATTTATGCCCTAGAAGTTTATACTTCCGCGAATACTTCAAATCATAGTTTAGGTTATGTTCTCTGTTTTCTAGATTGTCTCTTCGGGAATTTTCTTAAAGTTAGACTTCGGATTAAATTTTACTACATTATCCTACGGCAGGGACAGAAGGACCTTTTTAATCTCTTTTCTTTTAGTGGGTCAAGTCGCAATAACCACTTGTTGATTGCTCAAATTACATGCTCTTTGGCCAAATCCTTTCAGGTAAGAGTTATAAGAACTGTGAGAACCCAAAGTCGTCCCTCGTTTTTGCCTCACGGGTTCTCCGTCTCCGGTGAGGGGAAGGAAGTGCCAGAGTTAATGATAGGTTAAGATAGAAATAACATAAAATAGAATAGATTGAGGTAGAAAATAGGAATAGAATAGAATAGACTAAGATGGCAATAGGGGGTAGGTTAAGCTTAGAGTAGGAAAAAGCTTAGTTAGTGGAGTCTTGCTCGAGATGTCGAGCAGTAGTATAAGAAGCCGCTTAACAATGAGGGTGAATTGATTTGAGTCTTTGGCATGCAAGAGCGTTATAATAACAAAGGAAAAGAGTAATAAAAGTCCCTGTAAAAATACAAATGTCTTGTGATTTCCTTCCCTGGGCCGTTGAGCTGTCGCAGCCACAGGGAATGGGCCGCAATGGCCCTCACAGAACTTACAGCTCCCTGCCTAGAGAATTACAAAAGTTTAGACGCTCTTATCTCGCTTACAAACGTGAGCCTTTAATCTTCGCCACTAATAATGAGATTAGCTATTGACTTATTTAGTATGTGGAAGAAAAGGTGGTAGGTGTGGCATGTCTTATTTTCCTTCCTACTAGCCCAGTTAGTTACCGTCTTTTTTTTTCTCTTCTCTTTACCTACAATTTTCTGTTCGTTTCCCTTAGATTGCTTAAGAAGATTTTGTATTATTGTACTTCATTACTGCCCCTACGGTAGACATCGTAATATATTATAATAGGCCTTAATGGCTCCGAGGCTACATAAGTGTCAATAAATAGATATATAAATAAATAAAATACTTCTGACAAGTAGTTACCACCGATAGAGTATGTGATCAAAAAATAGTAACACCAAATAATAGCAACCCGTATGGTCAATCCACAAATGATAAATGCGCTACTATTAGGCTGGCGCATCTGGGTGCAATATTTAGAGTGGTAAACCATGCCTTAATCAAGATTGATGTGTATTTATAGCTTTAGTGAGTACCCGCTAAAAACATAGCACTTATCCACTCTCAGGTTACGGGCACTTGCTATCCATCTGTCTGTTCTACAAAGTATAGGCCATACGCCCTGTTTGATTGATCATACAAAAAGAATACAAATATTCAGGCAGCTATTAGTTTTAGGTCCATTAAATTGAAATTCAAGTTTATTCCTCTATAAAAATGAATCAAAGATTCCACCCGCCGATATCTTACGATTAGTTATACAAATGTGTTGAAAACATTGCTAAGACGATTTTCGCCTTAGATAGCAGCTTGCCATCATTAATTAAAGCTAAGGCTAAAGTCGGTCAGCGGTTGGCACCGTCATGAGTTTGAAAAATGTCGTTTGCAATACGGGACTGATTGATCAACTTAAAAAAAAGAACAAGCACTTAGTTCTCAATATTAATGACGGTCTTCAGATATCCCATCATTTGATCGCGCCGATGTATGTCTGCCTGTCCGCTCGATATAATCAATGATACGGCCATAAAATTTTGTCTGGACAAAAAATGTTTACCTCAATTGTTTTCTCGTTTCTCTGTTCTTTTAAAGGAAGGTCAAAAGTCAACCAAATTCATTCAAACGATCAATCCAAAATCAAAAAAGAAGCAAAATCAATAATATTTTTTTTTTTTTTCTATTGTGTATCTGCGACATTCGTTCAGCGAACAAAATTTCATCGGCAGTTTCTTTACTTCTACGTCCGCGGGTACGGTTCAAATATCAGCTAAAGCTAGCTCAAGGCTTTGCTTACATTATCGTAAATACGAAAACAAGACGTTAACCAGGATCTTCACAGTCTGCCATTTAAATATGACGTGTGCATGTATAGCATACATTGTATGCAATTAATAGTAAGTGCTTTAATATTAACAAAAAAAAAAAAATATAAATAAAAAAATATATAAATAAATCATATTGCAAAAGCAGCAGCAAAAATTAATCATTGCTGGCAAATTGCGGAGCTTCCGTTCCTTTGTATAGTTCCATTCTATTCACCAAGTAGCTTACGTAGTATCAGCTGATTAATGTAGACATAGTGTAGACATAGGTTGCTTCTTCTTTTTTTTAAATATCGAAACATGAATCATGTGGTGATTGAGTGTTCATACATAAAAGGATCATAAATATGAAGGAAATTTTCGATGATATAGTAAATGTTTGATTGACCAGAACTTCTCAATATGCAAACGCGACAAAATGGGTTACCTCCGTAGGGCTTGTGTAAATAAGAGGAAATTTTTTATTTAAGGAAAAGGTGTTTTTAGTGAATTTTTATACCCTACACCATTCGGATTCGTATACCAGCTATGTTCACACTGACTTGACGTAGATCGTCCTTTCTTTATGTCAATCGTCAGAGAATCGTTTTCAGAAGCGCTCTTTAAATCGATTCAAATTGGCCCGTCAAATGCAAGGCCCGTCAGGCGTTGTTCTACGCAAACTGTAGGTCGAAATTTTCGAAATACTTAATACTTTTAACTCAAGAAGTAACTCTATTAGAAGTGGACTGTGTCGATCTATTTTTGCGACAACCCGACCAGGCATAAGACTGTATTTTCCGCCGTTATATAGAAAGGAAATTTGACATTTTTCAGTAAAAGTCGATGAGAAGTATTGGTTTAGCATACCAAGTGAATCTGGTACAATATGCATGAGACGGATTCGAATCGATTCGATTCATGAACAACATCTTAATAAAAAGCAAACCTTTATAACGCAATAAAGTCGAGTATTTTATAAAGAAAATTGATCTGCAATAGTGTTCTGGTATACAGGGACGTTCGGAAAATTTGGAGCACATTGGAAATCAAAGCACCTAGTTCCACACACAACGACTTTCATGAGAAACAAGTCTTTATAGGAGAACAAATTTTTTATTTATTGTTGTTTACACCGATTTCCAGCTTATAACGTTTAACTTGTTTTGCACATTGAAGAATGGACTCTATTGTGATCATTTAATTTTTAAAACAAAAAAAAAATAAAAAAAATAAAAAAAAAGTCATTGGTGTCGTCACAGCAGATACTTAAACATATCGTTCGAAGGGCATGCAAGTATAGCTTTATGTGTCGCCTTATGAATGGGATCCGAGCTTAATTGATCGACATTGCGCTTTTGATTTCTAGCTGGGCTTGCTGCGATACTAATGTTTCAACATTAGAATGGGCCTTAACAACATTAGGCGTGGGCCTTAAAAAAATGCCTGCCTGAAGGCATTGAAATTGAGGCCTTTACAAATACACATAATCAACATTTCTTCACTTGGTGTAGCTCTCGAGATGCCGATGACAGATACCTATCTCTATTTTTGTGGGTCCAATCTACTCCAACGTTCTTCATCCAATTAGAAATAAGTTGGAAATAGATTGGAATTGAAATTTTATCGTCAATTGTAGAGGTGTTAGTTTCCCGATTGGCACCATTTCTGACCTGGACATTAAGATGCTTCTAACATCTAACATCTGGCCTAAAGGCTTTCAGAATTATCGTCCGCTATATTGAAAGTCATAGTCAAAAATATGAGAAAAATTTCGACGTGTTTTCGAGAATGTTCCGATTTCTTCTATATTGTAGGCATGCGTCCATCCATCGATCGAAAGAATCTTTAGATCAAATGGCCAGTGTGGCCCATAACTGTAGATGTAGGTACATGGAAAGCGTGACTAGTTCGAGCATGAATGTTAGCGACCTTCAGTCGGTATCGTAAACAAAACGGCTCAATACTTTTTAGAGTACTTTTTATATACTTCCATAGAGATTTTTATTGCTTAAGAAAAAGTTTAATAAGATTTTTGGCTTTACTAACGATTTTAAAATCACTAAAAGGGTATTAAGCGGTTGGACATGACCGCCTATACGATAAGATTATACTTTACTTGCTAACTTGTACTTGCCATAAAGTTTTTTTGTTAAATCATTTGTAACATATTTTGTTAACATTTTTGTATACATATGTTTGTACGTAATCGCATTTACATGCACAACATACGCACGCATACATGCAAGCATTGTACATGAAATGGTTTTAATAAAGTTTTACTTAAGGGCATTTAAGAGACCTTTAGATATTTCGAGTTAATGTGTATNTAATAACATAATAGTGGGCTATGACCCACCCTTAAGAACCCTACCTATCACTTCGTTTAGTATAGTTATTCAAAATAAGGCGTCACATGGGAAAAAGTGGTCCGATTCGAATTATTTGCAATAGCGTTTATGCTTGGATCAAAACACGTCGGTACGTCAAACTTCATCAAAATATCTCACAAATCTCGACGTGTAGCTTGAACATGAAAATATATAGACACAAATCAAATGGGTAGACGGACAGACTTAGATCGATTCAGAAAGTGATTCCAATCGGGTCAATAAAAAGTGTCTATATCTCAAGTCCGTCTTGACATTGTAAACATCCACACAACCTAAGTACACCCTCTGTCCCAATTAGTGTGAGATATAATGACGCTATAATTCCTCCATATCAAAGAATCGGATTAAAAAGTAATAAAAATGAAAATATTGGTACACCTACCGTAACAGATAGTGTTGGCTTTATATTCCCATAAAATGGGTTTAAGGAAGCCCAAAACATTCATGATCACCCAAAATTTTTAGCTACTTGTCGGTTTTCTAGTTTTGCTTATCTATTATAATAGTTTGTTTAGCACAATAGTGTAAAATACCACTTCTTAATCCTTAATTATGCCACTTATAATTTATGCCCTAGAAGTTTATACTTCCGCGAATACTTCAAATCATAGTTTAGGTTATGTTCTCTGTTTTCTAGATTGTCTCTTCGGGAATTTTCTTAAAGTTAGACTTCGGATTAAATTTTACTACATTATCCTACGGCAGGGACAGAAGGACCTTTTTAATCTCTTTTCTTTTAGTGGGTCAAGTCGCAATAACCACTTGTTGATTGCTCAAATTACATGCTCTTTGGCCAAATCCTTTCAGGTAAGAGTTATAAGAACTGTGAGAACCCAAAGTCGTCCCTCGTTTTTGCCTCACGGGTTCTCCGTCTCCGGTGAGGGGAAGGAAGTGCCAGAGTTAATGATAGGTTAAGATAGAAATAACATAAAATAGAATAGATTGAGGTAGAAAATAGGAATAGAATAGAATAGACTAAGATGGCAATAGGGGGTAGGTTAAGCTTAGAGTAGGAAAAAGCTTAGTTAGTGGAGTCTTGCTCGAGATGTCGAGCAGTAGTATAAGAAGCCGCTTAACAATGAGGGTGAATTAATTTGAGCCTTTGGCGTGCAAGAGCGTTATAATAACAAAGGAAAAGAGTAATAAAAGTCCCTGTAAAAATACAAATGTCTTGTGATTTCCTTCCCTGGGCCGTTGAGCTGTCGCAGCCACAGGGAATGGGCCGCAATGGCCCTCACAGAACTTACAGCTCCCTGCCTAGAGAATTGCAAAAGTTTAGACGCTCTTATCTCGCTTACAAACGTGAGCCTTTAATAATATGATTAGCTAATTACTTACTTAGTAAGTGGAAGAAAAGGTGGTAGGTGTGGCATGTCTTATTTTCCTTCCTACTAGCCCAGTT